>JABASP010002001.1:0-23529 GCA_019776565.1 Sminthurinus signatus | reverse complement strand
GGTTTTTCGGGAATATGGTTTTCGGGGTTGTGGTTTTTCGGGAATAAAAATTCGGGAATAAAATTTTCGGGAATAAAATTTTCGGGAATCGGGTACTATACCATAGATACAGCATACAGCATGTATACGTAAAATGTACAGGAGATAGACTCAGGGTGAAAATCAATAATACTGGGATAATAGATAGATAGATAGATAGAAAGAGCTGGAGACATCGCACCGCAGTGTTATGACAACAGTCCGTAATTGTCCAGCTTGAATACGATAGATCCCTTGTGAAGATACACGATACTTATTTGCATAACTTTTCTTTGTAATTATTGTACTACTGCAATTCAAAAGGTGAACACTCGAAACTCGACACTGGACTCTGTACAGTTGACACTGGATAATGGATGAACACGCAAAGCTATGAATATAAATTATCCATAATCCAGATAAAAAAATCTGTGGCTAAAAAACGGACCGTAGGTGGATACATTTTCCAACTTGAACTTCTTAATACATAAATCCTGCCGATTTTCTAAAAAATAATGATGAACAGTGCATTTCTTCTCACGTTAATAGAAAAATTAGAAAATTATGTTCCATATTTTTCTTCTTTTGTATCAATACTTTATTAATCGGTTCTTGTAAAATGATAAATGATAAATTTCAAGCAGAATGTGCTTCAAAATACCACAAACCATAAACCATAACTATGATATTAACTGAAAAGTAAAATGTCCTGTATCTTTTATATATTAAAAAGGTATAGATTATAGATACTTAATGTTCTTGAAATGCTGATGCTCATGCTGACCGCTCAATATTTCTATATCTATATTCTATATCAATATCAAAATCTGAATGACCCAATTTTTATATAGATAAATCTACAGAGTATAAAGTATAAACCCTTGTATGAAAACGGGTTTTATTCTGCACATTGTCACTATCTCTACACTCTACAGTCAATACAATTAAGTGAAAAAAAGTGCTTTCTCTACAATTTTTTTTGTGATGGCGTTATCATCTGTATCTTGTAGATATTTTTATACATGGTCTTTAACAATGTGGATTATGGACATGAAATCGGAATTGGAATTGGAATCCGAATCCGAATTCAAGTTGGAGTTGGATTGAAGTTGGCATTCACTACTTACAATTTTGTACACCAGCTTTTGTAACTGCATAAAGGAAACAGATTGACCAGATATTATTAACCTTAAAATGTTTTTTGGTGGATTGAACTGGACTTGTAATATAAGTTTCTTCTGGTCCTTTTTCCAAAGTTCCTCCTTCTATTTCACTTGACTAGATTCAGAACCAGAACCAGAATCTTGAATCTTTTCCCTTTTCTTATCACTCTGCTTTCTCCTTCATCTTTGTCAGTCTCCTTTCCCCTTTCCTTTTCTTTTCTTTCGATCCACCACACAGTACTGAGTCCAGAATCCAGAGTCCAAAGTAAAAGTAGGAGTGAAATGAAGAACGTTAAAAGGGTAAATGTCACGCCTTGCCAAGGACCAGAAGAAGGCTGCCAATATCATGCCAAGAGTTTGACCAAACCGACTTACCGAACTTACTTTTGGTTCTAAAATCTATAGTATTTTTTGAAAGATCTTTCTGATAAAAAGATCCTACAAAAAGTATTAAAGGAGTGAGCTTTTTGGAATCTATGAAACTAGAACAAGAAGACTGGAATTATATCTACGAGTAAAATGTAAAAACTTTGATGCATATGTGTGCTGTGTTCGCAAACAGAACTAGAAAATGTCTATAGTTAAAAAAAGTGAAGGACAGGAGTTAATTTAAGATTGCAAGTTCTTTGGATTGAGAATCCAGAATCTAGAATCCAGAATCTAGAATTGAGATTTTTTGTTTGATTCCCACTTGTCTATTTTTTTTCTTCCTCTGTCTAGGTTCACTGGGAGAGTTTCCACCCTCCTTGTCCATGTCTTTGACGCAGTATCCACATCAATATCAACATCCGAGCCGACAGCAGCCAGAACCAGAATCAGAGCCACAGCCTCACTCGCATTCCCACTCGCACTCACACTCACATTCACACTCCCATACTCATTCTCATCGCAGTCCCAACCAGATTCAACATCAGAATCAAAATCAGTACCAGAATCAGAATCAAAACGAGTTGGGAAGAGAAGAGAAACAAGAAAAATCAGAGCCATATTACCAAGATTTTGGAGACGGAGAATTCTTTTCCGCTGGTGATAATGATGTTGATGTTGATGATGATGATGATGCTCGCCGCCAGCCAAGAAGCTTTCGATCTGAAGTAGACCCATCCAAGTCACTTGCATCCTCATCACCTAGTACTAGTAATATAGTGGCACCGATCCCGATGCCCGCTCCTCGTCCACCCGACATCATCTCCAAATCCGAGGCACTCTTTGCCACGGAAAACTCTACGGTCGTCACTGCTCAAATCGGCAGCACGGCCAGTCTTCCCTGCGTTGTCAAAAATCTAGGAAGTGGAGTGGTAAGTAAAATCTAGATGTTTTTATGCATACTTTATTTTTATATAGAGAATCGAAAAAGCTTTTGATTTTGATTTCGGCTTTTGTTTGTCCATTTATGAAAAAAATACTCCTTTCTCCTTTTTCACCTCATTTCATCATATTAATAAGAATACGAATATTACATTCATCATTAACCCATTTATGTTTCATTTCTAATGCCAAATTCCTAATGTTTCATCTAACGTGGGAATTAAGCGTAAATTTTCTTTTATTCGACATGGTAAAACTTTTAAAAGCCTTTCTTATCCTTGCTTTTCCATCGTTTCTAATCATGCCAATCAATATTCATGTAACCACCAAATAATAATAATAATCATAATCATATTCATAATGATGAGGAGGAATTAGATTACTTCTGTCTTTTATTCCCCCAGTAGTATTTGCAAAAAATTAACATGATGGATGTACACGTGCAAAAACATAAAAGAGTATTTTGTAGTAAAATTGACTGTTGAATTTTGAACTTCGGTATGAACCTTGAGACATGGTGTTACAAAGTACATGATAATTTGTATTTTTACAACTCCCGTTTATCTTGAGACTTGAGACTTGAAACTTGAGAGTCTTTTGAATTAAGCTTTGGCAAAACTTGAAACCTCTGGTGTTTTCTTTTGATTTTAGTTAATTCTCATTTTTATCAGAGAGCCTCTTGTTCCTTTTATTTATTTATTTATTTTTTGTTTTTTTCTTCTGAATGGTGCAAAACATGAACACAAAGCTGTCAAAATCCATTCCACAGTTTTTTTTCAACTCTCCAAAGTCACATTCTAGTCTCTAGTCTCTTTGAATGATGTACAATGTATCTACAAAGTTACAAAAGATACACAAAGATATAAGAGTACGTTTAACTATGATGCACATTGTAAATTATGTACATGTATACAAAAGAGGAGAAGCTATTGCCATTTGTTTGTTCTCTTTGTGTGCTTTTGTACATACGTGTATGTTGTATGTATTAATGTATGTGGGAGTGGGAAGTAGAAAAGAGGAAAGAGAAGGTGGGAAGTGAGAGTCAGAGTCAGAACTGGAGTTATAAAGAAGAAAGGAGAAAGTAGAAAGGCGAGAGGAGGAAGGAGAAAGTATACAAGTATAAAAGAAGAAAAGAAGAAAGAGAAAGTGGGAAAGAAAAATAAAAAGAAAGAAAATGGAAAGAGAGTTCCGTCGAGGCCAAATCATCACAATTATGAAGCTAATAACTCATCGTTGGATTACACAATGAGTCTTTGTGTATCTACATTTTTGTGGCTACATGAGTTGAACACAACTTGTGCATTAGATACAGTTAGGGCTTTGTGCAAACTTTTTTCTCTCTTTCCTCTTCCTTCCTTTTTCTATCCACGTTCTCTCCCTCTTGCCTTTTTCCTTTTCATCTTCAATCCACATCCACATCCACTCCTTGCAATAGTAATGACGGAAAAGGATGATGATGATGATGATGATTCCATTCTATTGCCAATACCAATGCCAATGCCAACTTGCCAAGCCAAACACAGTGAGTCACACGCCAAAATTTTGGATTTGGATTTGGATTTTTTGGAAACATCTAAAGTTTCTACAATATTTACTCCACAACACATCCTTTCATTCACGTGTGTACAATGTACAACTTATACAGTACACTTACTGTGCATTGTACATATGTGTGTGTATGTGTGTGGAGTGTGGAGAAAAACTTTTAGAGCTAATACTCGTAACTCGTAACTCGAAACATCTAAAAGAAACTCACCTTAACTTAAAAAAAGAAGTACAAAGTATTTACACTTTACATCTAAGCATGTGCGTCGCATTTCCTACGTCGTACGTTATACTTTGGGCATAAACAAAATAAAAGATACAAACCAAGTAGAAAACTTGTCCTTTTCTTCTCTTTCCCTTGAACTTAAAACTTCTTTGTACTACTTTGTGTATTCCTATTTGTAGTCGTATGTGGTTTTGAATTCAAACCTCATGTATTTTAGTCCAACCCATCTTCAAAAAAATAAAGCATCTACAATCTACATTCTGCATTTTACATACAAAATAAATAACTAACTACTAACTACACAAAGAGAATCCGAATACTAAAAAGATAATGCTAATACTAATACTAAGGAAAGAAGGAGTTTTAGTTTATGTATGTAGATGTGTATGCAATATGCAACCCGTCTGAAAAAATATGTACAATGTATATTATCTAAAGCAGTTTTATGTTCCGTTTGTATCTTTTTCTTTGTAGAAACTTTATGTCATGCACAACTGCGTACACGGTACAAGAATAGACTTGAGTTTTCAAAACAATACCACAAATGCTAACATAAAATACACGGATTTAAATGCATGTAAAATTTAAACTAGTACAAAAGATACTATATATGGATTGAAAAACTGAAAAAGTCAACTATTTCGTAGAGAGGACAGATGAAATTGTGACAGTACTTGGTTTGGTATGGTTTGGGTTTTTTGGCTAATCCGAGGCAGTTTTCCTGTTTTCTTTGTCCGATATCAATGATACAAAACTCCTTTAAATGCACATTGTACACTTACCTTGTACATTTGATATTGTATTGTATATTCTATATTTTATATTGTACAGCGTAAGCGTCTTTAGTCTTTAGTATGTGAAAAACGGGATTTATCCAAGCATCCATCCATTTATCCGTCCATCTATCCCTTCACTCATACTTGTTTTGGCTCTGGCTCTGGTTCTGGCTCTGGGTCTAGCATTACTTCTTAATTCTACTGCTGTTTGTGATCAGAATTTTTCCTCTTCAATTCCCTACTTTCTCCTCCTTCTCCACACATTTTCCCTTTACATATTTATTCCATTCACGATATCGCCAAAGTACTTTCTCCTTTATTCTAGCCTAAAAATTTTTCTGAAAGGGCTTCAAACCAGACCCGGCCAGAGGAGAACAGAAACTAGAAAAAATACTATTTGAGCATTTGATAAAAAGAAAAGGGAAAAACTATAGCATTTCTATTATATTTTTTCCATGCTCCATGTAGATGCCTATACACTGTACACTGTACACTATTCATCCATTTTTACGAATCACCTTCTGCAGTTGTTCTCTTACTTTTTTCTTTTTCCTTTCTCCTACCGTTTGTGTTTATACATTTACATAAAGTACATACATATACTTTTATAGGGAGAGCAGAAACAGAAATGTATCTACACGTATTACTTTTGTACAATATAAAGTGTGCATTGTACATTCTAAGATATTCGTACGTCTGAAAAGTGGAGAGTAGGGCAGGAAAACAAGCAGAAGGAGAACTAGGGCGAAAAACTGGAAATATGCTGGGTGCTGGATTCTGGATTCTGAGTTCTGGTGCACATCATTTTAAGAATGTACACATGTACATATGGACGTAGATTATGTAATAGAGAAATAGGAATAGAAATAAATGGATCTGCAACTTGTATACTTATATACATATGTAAATATGCGCAAATATTATACATTGGGCCACGTATGTAGTATGTAAATACAAAGGCGTCACACGGTGAAGAGCGGAGGAAAAAAGTATACATATAAATACATGTGTGTAAACTGTACACTGTACATTGTACACTGTACATATGACAGGAATGGAAATGGAAATTGACAGGAAAGGTATGAAAGCGTTGCAAATTTTTCATGGTCCCTTTCTTTCTTTCTCACTCTCGTTTTCTCTTTTTTCTCGTTTTCTCGTTTTTTTTCTTTGCCCATGGCAAAAACACGGTAGTATTTTGAAGAGGGAGGAGATGGAGATGAGAAAATGCTATCCATCGCACGCTTGGATGATTCCATGGCATACAAACCTGGAACAACCAATACAGATATTCAAATAAATGTGCGACACATATAGAGTACAGAGAGAGACACTTTTAAGGCGTAGGCGAGAACCAAGTAAAGTAGAGAAAATAGATGTAGAAGGTACACAGAACGCAGTAGACGGTGCAGTGTACAGAGTACAGAGTACACAGAGACGGTGAAAAAGAGAAAAAGAGACACTGTTTAACTTATCTATGTATCTTGGAGTATATTACATCATATTCATATTATATTCTATATTCAATGGGAAAAGGTTTATGTTGTATGCAATAGCTGTGTTTCTGTGTGTCTAGTGTCTAGTATTTCGTATCTAGTGTGTAATACTTCGTCTGTGGACGAGCCTAAACTCGAGTTTGCCAATGCCAATGCCAACAATTGGACCGAATTTCCAAATGACTTGGTCCTTTTATCTTGTACACACCGACTTGCACATCACACACATTACAATTCCACTTTCAATTCTCCCACTTTTTACTTTTTTACCATACCTTAGACATTTCTACCAAACCAAACCTTTCAGCTCTCAGTTTTTAGCTTTCAGACCCTCTTTTTTTCTCCTCCTTTTATTTTTATTATGTTTTATGTGCCCACTGTACACTGTACACATGCAAGACACATACATTATGTACAGAGTACACTAGGATTCAATTTAATTCAACTCAACGGATTCTCATAGTCTCAAATATCTGTATTCTGAATGGATTTTACCGCAAAAAAATAAAGTAGTCACCACTTTAACCGATAAAGTGCACCTTTAAATGATGTACAATGTACAAAAAACCTAAAATCAAGAAGCAAGAACCTTTTAAGACATGATGGAACTGAGAAAACTACAAAAGTAAATGTTTTGAGTTTTGAATTCTGAGCTTTGAATTTTGGGTAAAAATTCTACATTCAACTTTTTTTTAAACTCGTTCTACACATGAGTAAAAATTTGAAACGTGCGACACTCGGTACTGCAAAACATGAGTTTATTTATTATTTATTTAGCGATGCAGTTCCGAAGCAAGTTTTATTTTATTGACTTTGAATTTTCAATGAATGAAAATAAGGGAGATTTATATATCGTAAAAATAGTGATAATAAATAACAATAATAATTTGAAATCCCATCAAGATTAAAAAGGAACATGTTGTAAATTTTCATTTTCTCCAATCTTTTGCAAAAATGCGGGAAACTTGTTCTTTCTTTCTTTCCCTTTTTACATGTGTAGTTTTTGAATATTATCCTAAAGTATCTATTTTAGGTTTTAGGCAAATTTACAGTATACATTTTACCATACGGACTCAATCTACAATCTACACTTTACTATCTACAATCTACAGTCTAAAATATACATAGATTCTCCAGTTTAGAGTCTGCACTGTAGATAAATTTACACTTAAGGATTGTTCTTAAATTTGGAAAGCCATTTGTATGAATTATTGCCGTTCAAATTCTTCTTCTTCTTCCCTCTCCCACCATCATCTTCTTAGCATATCCATTAAGCAAAATACAGAATACAGAATACAGACTTTGGTGTGGTGTGGTTTTCTGTAGTTCTGTAGTTCTGTACTGTACAAATGGGTTGTGAATTTTAGACACTCCTAATGTGAGAGTTGAGAGTTGAGAGTCCACCTCTCACTTGAGTCTAAAATGTATCTGTGTAATGTAATGTTTCCAACTTGTTTAATATTTAATGTACATGAATTTCCACACTGCTAATGGACCCTTTTTGCCATTGCTTTTACTTTTCCTCCCTCGCACTTTTCGATCCCCCACTAAAATTTCCATTTCGTAATGAACGAGTTAAAAGTTGAAAGTTGAACCTGTTACTGTAAAAGGTTTTAAATTTTAAGGAGGTCAAAAACAACGTCAAGGATGGAGAGATTTAACTAATAATTGCAAAACATTTTGGTATTTTGAGTTTTGGGGTTCTTGTGAATTTCTATTTACTTCTAGAATTCTAGACTTCTAGAATTCCTGGAAGTTTTAGACTTTTTAGACTTTCTAGAATTTCTAGAGTCTCCGGTATTTCTATCTGTAAAAGTTCAATTCAGAGAATTTATAGATAGATACAAAACAGGACAGGGCTATTTATTGTACAACCTTGTGTTTTTGCACTGTTTTTCAATTTCAATCAATTTCTTTGGTTCTTTAAGATTTTTCCAAAGGGTTTCAAATCAATGTAATTCTATTAGTGAGAAATGGCCCGTTACCGGAAAACACTTTACGTTTCTTTCCTGACCGCGGTCAGCTCCTGGAGTAAATCGTCCAATCGTTATATATTATATATAACATATAACAGGTACTTATCATGAGGAGTGTGCGTAAAAAAAGAGGAGGGAAAAGAAAAAGGAAGAACAAGACGAAAGAAGCAGAAGAAGAAGAATTTTGGACTAGAGAACATTAAATACGTTTATAACATTCGTAGTGGTTATTTTTGAGTATTTTCCGTATACGTATTTCTGCTTTTCCAAAGTGAATCTGTCATATAATTCTTCTTCTTTGGCGTGGTATATACTCCATACCCAATACTCTATGGTTTATGCCCCACTCTATGGTCATATATTTATGTGGATCCGGTTGCTCACCCACTACAAAAAAAGTAGTCGGTTTGGATACCATGGTAAATGGTAAACTTTTCACACCAAAGACTCAAAGCCTCAAAAGACTGCAATAAAATCTCTAGTTAACAGCAGTCCAAGTGTGTGCGTACGCAGTGGCAGAGTGGCAAGTGCCAAAAAAAGCACACCGTAAATGGGAAAACATATCCAATCCAAGATCCAAGTACATACATAAAATTGAACTAAAGAACCAAAAACCCACTGAGCACAAAAAAAGAAGTGAAGAGAAAGGGGAGAAAATAACCATTTCCATTTTCTAATATACTTTCATCATCACCATCATCCTCCTTTCATTTTTACGGGTTTTCTATTACTTTGTGAGCAATTTGCTTGTCTTTCAATCTTCAATGTTCAAGTTTCAATGTCTTTGGTGCTGGCTGGACTTGCGACTAAATGGAATGCGCTGGATCTGGATCTGGATCTGAATTTTCCTACTCACAAACATTCACCATTTGCAATTTCTGAATCGAGAGAGGATTGTACAAAAGACTAAAGTTTTCCTCATGAATGGTTTTTTTCTTCCCATTTACCACAAACCACAACCGCTGTGCATAAATTGTTTAAATAATATTAGTAGGACAAGAGTATTGAGTGTAATAAAATGCGAAAAATATGGAAATGGGGATGAATGAATAATGAGATGGAAATTTTAATTTCAATGAAAATTGTTCCAGCCACCCACATTCTTTTTTTGTAAATCTTCAACTTTTTTACCTGGATTGTTTTGAATGGAAATTTGGAAAATGTACAATTTACAATGGCCACTGCGTAAAGGACTTGGAGAAAATAAAGTAAACTTTGTAGAAAAACTAGCTATAGAAAATACAATAGAAAAAAGTAAATACAGTAGTCCACATATAAACATCTATATCATAGCCTTGTGTGTTGACAAGATGATAAAGTGAAGAGGGGTAGAATTTTATTTTGAATTATGTTGACTTTTGGCACATGAACCTCTTTTCCACGTGCACTGGATTCAATTACTATTCTTTATTCTATTGTGTTGTATTGTATTGTACTCTCGTCTCTTTTCCCTTTAAGATGTCATGCCTTAATTAAATATCTTGAAAACTTGACACTGCCAACTTGAAAAATAGTCATCATCTTTGTCTCTCTATTGTTCTACATTCACATCATATCATAGCTATCTACAGGCGTTACTTGACATCCAAACCTACTCCTTTTCAACAACCTTGTTGAGAAAATCAAATATAGAAAGTTTTACACCTTTCTTGGTTCAGATTCGAATTCGTCTTCGAATTCAGGTTCAGGTTCCACGTGAACTTTCCTACGTGCTCACAATGACGATCACAATGATGACAATGACACTCTTCTTTTATCTATACAAAACAAAGAAGAACAAGAACAAGAAAAATAAAGACAAAGGCCAAGAACAAGAACAAGTAAATTTTAAAAAGAAAGAAAGAAAAACTTGGACAGTGAAATACGACCAAGAAAGAAAGAAAGAAAGGAAAAAGAAGAGCACCATTTTATTACTTCCTCCTCCAAATGAAATTTATAACTTTCCAACTTTTAAAGTGGATGTTGTAGCATGTAGATTTCAGGTTGTACATTGTACATTCTACATTGTAGATGGAGATTCTATTTAAGTTTTGCATACTAAAATTTTTACTTTTCTCAAAATAGAAATTTCATCGATCGGTCGATGGAACACTCAAGATTTTTAATTATGTAAAACTGAACGGCAAAAACTGGATTTAACTTTGGATTTGCACGTAAAAAAGAGGGTGAAAAATTCAGAGCATGGGCAACGAGCAATGAATGTCACGTTTCAACGACAAAAAGATCTTCAAAGTTTGCAAAAGAGTCAAAACGCATTACTAGAGTAAACAAACAAATTCTTTGCAAAAATGTCACACGCGTAAGTAATCAAAGCTACAAAATGACAGCAACAACAACATTAAAATTCCTTCTTTTGCATACATTTTGACTTAAAGATTGAAGCAAGAGCACAAGGAGAAAATGAAACTTTCAAGTATTTTCAAAATCCTCCAATCACTGAGAATTACTACGATCTACAAAAATATAATCAATCCAATCGATAAAATGTATGATAGGATTGTAAAAACTCATGGATTAAAACTCCTGTGCTACATTTAAAAGTCATTTTATTCTCGTACGAAACACTTGTCAGTTTTTACACGCTGTTTTCTTGGTTCTTTCTCCTGGATTTTGTTGATTTTCTTGAGAGACATTTTGCTGAAATTCCGATTTAATGCCTGAATTTCCTCTTATTTTTGTAACTTGACTTGACTGTAGTACAAAATAATAATTCTTGTTCGACTTCAATTTCCATTTTCTTTATCTCTTCTCTTTCTTTTTCTCGCGATTAAACAGTACAATGTACACTAATACACTATGCATTTTACATTGTACATTGTACATTGTACAACAACAAAAACGTACGGGTGGTTGCCCGGGATTTGGATTCAAATTCGGATTCGGATTTTACGCCTTTTAAATAAATATGTTCTCACTCTCTTTCCTCTCTTGCAAAAGGAACGAGGAAAAGCTGTTACTGTTCAAAGAAGGCCAAGTCAATATAATATTTGCAGTTGTTCACATGATGGAACGGTTGCGTGCGCCTAAATACAAATATCACTACGGCTTTTCTTTATGCTTGAATGATATTGATATAGATATAGATTTTTTCAACCAAAAGTACTGTAGAATATCCGTATTATAACAGATAAAAAAATACAGGGGCAGGTAGACGGATAATGGATAATGGATAATAGATAGATATGGGAATCCAAGTGTATTATTTTCCCTTCATTTCTCTCTATTATTAACACGTTTGCTTTCCGCACTCCTCCTCCTCTGACAGAAGCTACCAGCTACATATTTATTTATTTATTTATCTATCGCAAGTAAAGGGTACACAGTTTCACAACCTTAAATTTTGCCATTTTGTTCCACTGCAAAATGACATTTTTTACTTGAAGTTGTTCAAATTAAATTGAAAAATGTCACTTGCACGCTACAATACATTACTGCATTGTAGTTTTACTTCCAGCTCTCAAAAACACATAATATATCTTGTGTATTCGCATATTTATTCACAGTTTGAGGGAAGCGTGACTGAAATTTAATAGAAAATATCCTTGGCAATGGAAATATCATGAATTGATAGATACTAGATGCGTTTTATTATGTGCATTGTACATGTGACACTTGGTCTCTGTCTTGATGTTGATATTGATATTGATATGTTGGATGTTTCATCTATAATTCAGTCATACGCAGTGAATTAAGAAGCATCAGAATTTTATTCATTCCTTCTAATTTCCAAGTATTCGTCAAATTGACAAAAAGTGTCGATTGTAGATTCTAGATTTTAGATTGTAGGCTGTAGATAAAGAAAACGACCAGGATATGTATTCATCAAGTACGTAGTGTAGAAAATCAGGAGGAGAAATCAAATATCAAATGAGGAATAAATTTCCAAGGAATGCAATCTGCTTTTTTCAATCTTGCTTCTTTTTTCTTGAGTCTCGAGTCTCGAGTCTTCAGTTTCCACTTTGGTGTAAAAGCTTTTTGGACAGGTGCAAAAAGACATGAAAATTAAATTGGTAGTGTCTAGTGCAGCTCATTTCCTTTCACAGCTCTTGTTCAGTCCTCTAAAATCTATATTGTACATTGTACATGATAGAGGAAACAGTGTAAAAGCAACAGTAGGCAACAGCATTTCTGAGAGAAATCAGTGATGATGATATTGAACCTTGATTCCATTCCCTTCCATCCCAGCGCGTTGGCAGCCTGCAATATTATTACGCAAAAATACATAATATACACATTTGTATGCGTCTTCATTCTTCATTGTGCGTTCTATAAAATGAAGGAGTAGACCGAACACTGAAAGCTGAAGCTGAAGACAGCTATCTGAGTATTTGAGACATATACTCATATACAGATAATATTATGCATGTGTACAACTCTACAATCTACCTCCCTCTGCCATAAATGTATATTGAATTGCAGCCTTTAGATACGGAACCCAGATTTACAATTTACATTCAAGATTCTAGATTCAAGATTCAAGCCAAGCCATAGAAGCGTGATGTAGATCTACAGTCTACAGTCTTAGACTCCCAGATTTCCAGAAGCAGAATGCCAACTTCCAGACTAAAGTCTAAACTCCAGACACCACGACAATCTTGAAGACAAAATGAATAAAAAGCAGAAAATGAAAGAGCCTTATATTACATTATACTTTTGTTATACTTGTATACATGTACCTATGCATAGGTTTAGCATTCGCATTAGCGTTTCTCAGCTTGTCAACTGCTGGAGCAGTTTCAACATCTCTAACCAGAAGAGAAAAAAAAAGATGACTGGCGATGAGAATGTGAAAGTGAATGTCAAATGTCGACTTCTCATTTGGATTCAATTCGTTACTTTCCGAATTTATTACGATGCTATTACCAAATGTAGATGGATGTTGTACATGTAATCTGTACATGTATATAATCTGTATCGATATTATATTATTGTGTTTTATGTATTACAGAACACTCTTGTATTATTACAGGCTCTTTTTTATCCTCTGTAATTTTCTGTGTATCTGTTCTGCCTCGAGTGTCGAGTGTCGAGCATTGCAAATGGGGAATCACAATTTGTTCTTTTTGGCCCTTAGAGATACTCAATGCTACGATACTACGAGTCGTAAAGTTTTAGCAGAAAAGAAACAAAAGCTATACATATGTGTCAGAACGAATAAAAGGCAAAATGAGAAAAGAGTGGAAAAAAGATTGTTCTTTTCGCTTGAGCAGTTCCAATGATTTCTGTAGTTGTCTTAACGTATTTTATTCTAGCCAAACTTCTTGCTGTCTCTTTCTTGTATACAGATATTTTCTTGTACTTTTTTAGCCGTCCCATGATGATATGATTTTCATCAATACCTTTTTAATGTTGTGAGACGATCATCGATCATATCACAAGGATTGTATTGGGATTTTTTCTATTTGCCATTTGTACAACTTTGTGAAAGTGTAGTCACATTATTATTTTATTATTATTATTATTATTATTGGTGTTTCAATTTCAATTTCTAATGTCATCACATTCCCATTTCAAAATGGTGATTGTATTTCCATTCTCATTATGCCACCCACAGACAAGAGAATACTAGAAAAGACTAATAATTTGTACGTTTCACATTTCACAATCATCAATTTTATGTGCATAATTTTACGCATAAACGCCCAGTTTTATTGTAGAATTATTAGAGTTCCAAAGAGAAACTAACAATAAAATAATCCAGCTCTTCCATCTCACAAGTTTTAAAGACTTAAAAGTAACCAGAGTACTCTAAAATGTTTGAACGAATTTTGTGCAAATTCTATTATTATTTTAACCCGGGTTTACCCAAAAGATAATAATAACAATAAAAGGGTGGTCAGATTTAAAACGGGATGAGGATAGAAGAATAGCAGAACGGAGAAAGGAGAAATTAGAAAGTTGATACCCAGAAAAGAAATAAGAGTAAAACAAAACAAGTACAGTAGTATTGCAAAATCTTGTGCAACCCCAAAAACCCGGATACAGAACAGAAAGGCACAGGATAGAATTAGCAAAGTGGCTTTTTGGATATTTGTACGCAAGAACCCGAAACCGAGACCAAAACCAAAGGGAAAGTCACATGCCCGGATATTTTTTGGGGATTGACTTTTACCAAGTAAACAGTGTAGCGGAAAGTTAAATGTTTCGTGAACTTGAAGCTTGCTAAAGCTTACATAATGTAAATTGTGTGTTGTAAAGGAAATAAGCTATTTCCCTTAGTTCATCTCACTTCTATGCATTATATGTTATATTATAAGGGTATCTGAATTGCCGTGGGCTCCTCACGGCCATCAACTCCCCCTTCTCTACACATCAGTGTGGAGCATCTTTTTCCAGCCTCATTCTTATTTTGCTCTTGAACATAAAAACATTGTCTAGTTTTACACTCAGTTGGTGAGAAGTATCACCCATTGAGATTTGTAGTAGTAATAAGTATCTTAGTGATTATTGTGAATTTCAACTTATTCTAAAGAAGCCATTGTCCAGGTTCAATAAGAATCCAGACTCTAAATTCAGGAGAATTTAAGGTAAATTCCGAATCCTTATTCAATAATAGATTATAGAATTAGTTATATATTTCAAGGACTTTAATGGCAGAGTCAGATTTAATATTTATTCAAAAGGGTAAATAAACATTTATCATTGTAATTGATATCGAATTTATATCAAAACTTTCCGTAAACTTTCAATTCGATTCTATACTTTATTCTTGGGAAATTACGAACCATTTTTATTATTTACATGTACGGCTTTATCCATCATATTTATAGCTAATATATATATTAGATTTAGAAATATCATTTTCATTTCGTATTATATCATTTATATACTAAGATTCTCATAGCACGATTCCATCCTCTAGAAATTTAAGCACACCTTTCAATTTTCAGGATAATACCGTACATAAGTGGCGACCACGCTAACTTTTCCCCAGAATTTATAGTTTTAGTTTTTTTTTCTCGTATTTTTTGAAATATTTATCGTATGAGAGTCGTATTTTCAACTCCACATTGTAATATTTCATAGCTTCACTCCGCCATTTTGAGCGTAGTTTTGCTCTTGTCGTGCCTTAACAAGGTTAATTTAATATTTATAAGTATGCATGTATAATATACAGAAGTTGAACTTTTATACTAGGTATGCTCTACTTTGCATAAAATTCCTTATCTTATAATCTCTTTACATAGAGTATTCTAATTCTGTCCATACCCCTCTTATGTCATTTTCTCTCTCTCTGTCTACTGTACATTATTCCAATACCTTTTTATTGTACTTAAGGTTGTTGAACTCTGGCTTTGTCAGAAATTTCTCTTATCGATAAATTTACATTGCCTATTTAAATCCTCTGAACGACTTTTTTTTGTTTTTTTTTCTGTTTTTCTCTCTCAAACATTATTTTACATCCAA
Source organism: Sminthurinus signatus (assembly GCA_019776565.1). Taxonomy (NCBI): domain Eukaryota; kingdom Metazoa; phylum Arthropoda; class Collembola; order Symphypleona; family Katiannidae; genus Sminthurinus; species Sminthurinus signatus. The sequence continues at coordinate 7,617 of JABASP010002001.1, read as the reverse complement.
TGTTAGATTTTTTCTCTATTTACTTTAGTACATTCATATTCTAATTCCTACATAGTCCTACATTTCACAGTTTATTCTAATCCTATAGAAATAGCTCATTTCTCTCAGTTGCATTTCTTTTGTGCTTCAATTGTGCAGCACATTCTTAGAGAATATTGAACCTTCGTTAGAACTTTATATACCATTTCCTTTGATTTCATTCTTTTCAAGAGTCATTTCTGTATTTCTTCACTTAAGATCATTGCTCTTGCTCTCTTTGCATTGATATTTAGTTTTGCCTTTGCTCTTCTATTTGTCACAATGCCTCCGCGTAAAACTCAGACTTCGAAAAAAGCACACAATGAACGTGCTGCTGACGATAATTCTTCTCAAAGGCCAGGTTCTGGTCTTAGTCTTTTAGAAAATGAGGATGAATTAGAGGACACAATTGTAGAGAACTCGGGAACTGGGCTTCCACCTCGAATTCCCACTTCTCGTCGTGGTCGTGCCTCTTCGGCTCAACCAAGCTCTGCTTTCGAGCCATATCACATTTCTAGTTTGGGATCTGGTAATTTTCCTTCTCATAGACAGAGTAATTTATACTCTTTTGATTCTTTTCGGAATCAGGGTAGTACATTTCTGCCTCGTCCAATCCCCACCTTACCAAGTTGGGAATCTTTTCATTTTGGATCGAGTATCACGACCACTGCCCCGAGTTCTGTTCCTTCCGTTAGTTTTCAGAATAATTCTACTGGAGCTGCCATGGCACCTCCCCCTGTGAGTCAGGGTTCTTCTGGTTCTGTTCCCACTTCTGGGTCAGCCCGCTCTGATCCGCCTTTGAGTGGCTCAGCTCCTCAGAATCCTGATAGAAACGCGGAACAGATTTCTCTGCTTATTGACTTGATGCGTCATAATATGGAAGTCAATGACCGTCGTCAGTCAGCAATTTTGTATTCGGTGAATAATTTGGCTTCTCGTGCAGCCACTATTCAACCTCCAATGTATCAGACACCTCATTTAGAGCCAACGCAACATATGCATAGTGCTCCAGGTGCTCCGCAAATGCCAACACATAGAAATTATGAGCGTTTGTCAAGAGATCCATTTCGGACTCCAACTACAACTCGTGATCCCCATTTGGGTAGTCACATTTATCCATCTCATGGTAGATATTTGGATTTTTCACATGTTGATCCACTTCAGTCCACTCGGTCTGATCCTCTTAGTAGATTTATCATTCGAGATTCTGGGAAATCGCACCATATCAAATCGAGTGATGCTAAACTCCCAAAATATTCTGGTCCTGTGGATAGAAAGACTCCTTTTGAGTTTCTTCTTGAACTTGAAAAATACAAATCTATGCTCGGGTATTCCGATGACCAAATGCTGGATCTTGTAATTCCAAACGCTCTGGAATCAGAAGCGTATAGTTGGTTTCGCTATGAAACTCCTTTTCTAAGTTGGGATGATTTTTGTTCCCGCTTTCGGGATGAATTTCAGGCAGTTGGCTACGCCGACAGACTTCGTCGTGAATTAGAGGACCGAACTCAAGGTCCGAATGAAACTCTCACTAGTTTTATACGTGTAATCCTGGGATACTATGAGCGCTTGGGAGCGAGAACTTCAGAGCATGACATAGTTGATCGAGTTATGAGGCAAATGCACCCTCAGTACAGGCACGCACTTCAAGGTCGTGTCATAAATTCATTAGATGCACTTAAACTTGCAGCTCGTGAAGCTCAGGAATTGCTCAAGTCTTATGCGACTTATAAACCACCTCCGACTTCAAATATTCTAGAGCCTTCGCTCGGCTGGCGTCGCCCAGCTCCACTCGATCCTCAATTCCCGTCTTATGAAAACGGGTCAAAACTTCAGATGGAATCTGTAGATCCATTTACATATCACCACTCCGGCTATCCGAGGAAAGAAGTGCGATTTCGTCCTTTGACTCCTACGTATAGTACAGAAAGGGAAAATGGCACTCAATTTGATAGAGGTGATCGACAGCGGGAGTTCCCGACTTCTCGGTCTCGCTCATCTAGCCCTCGTCAAAGAAACTTGGCTTGTTATATTTGTGGAGACCCAAACCATCTCCAAAATCAATGTCCTCAAAGAAATGGACAGGAAAGGCAGAGAGAAAATGCTCCTCGTCCTTTTATGCCTCGTGAGAATTCGCGTGAGAATTCTAGAGAACGTTCACAACCTCGTTCTCCCAGTCCAGGTCGTCTACAATGCCTCAATTGTGGCGGTTACGATCATTTTCACCGAGACTGTCCACAGGCTCGTCGTAACCCGAATTCGGGAAACGGACAAGCTCCGAATTCACGAAACCTTCAGTAACTCTGAATTCGGAGCAACAATCTACCCCCGCTTCTATAAAATTTTCTCACACTCCTATAATTCATGAACCACTCATTTCAGTGTCAATTCGGGGAAAATCCTTCCCCGCATTTCTCGACTCTGGCTCTTCTCACTCTGTCATTGGAGAGCCTGTCATCAGCCATCTCCGTGATCATCATCTTATTTTTCAAGATATTCACAAGCCCATTAATTTTATCGTGGGTTCAACTCATGCTAAACAAAGTGTGACTTGCTATTTTGTCTTAGCTAATCAATTATTTGGTCAGACCTTTTTAGTCATACCAGAAAATCCGAAACCAATTTTGCTGGGTCGAGATTTTATTGCCCCCGCACAGATTGGAATTTTTCCCACGGGATGGACAATAGGTTCTAAGATAAATGAAATCCAGCCATTTGTTGATATGAATTGCCAGGCTATTGTCAGGGCGGAAAAATCCGTTCTTCACACTAGCTCGTCACAGGAAAGCGTCTCAGACAAAAACTTTATCTCAGACGAGTTCTTTGAGTCTATCTCTCATATGGAATCAGTATCTCCGGCTCCTTCTTCTACAGACTACGCTTCTCCAGCTGAAATTTTCGCTGAATGGTCTGAATTTGTAGACGAGAAAACAGAAATCTGTGATCCCGTTCCTGAAATATCTTTCATTTTAGAATCAGATACGGATTCTCATTCAGTTTCCTTATCCGCTCCCTCCTCATTAGAAACTGACAAATTAACTCAGCTACAAAATGTGCTCAAAGAGCACCTTCACGTTTTTACGGACAAACCCGGATTTTGTGAGTTGTTTGCACATTCTATTCCTACTGGAGACGCTCCTCCACAGGTTGCTCCTTTCCGTCCAATGACCCCCGGGAAACGTAAAATATTTGATGCAGCTTTTGACGAGCTTCTCAAGTACAATATCATTGAGCCATCAAATAGCCCTTGGGCTTCTAATGCTTTTCTCGTTCCAAAAAAGACTGATGGTGAACTCCGGTGTGTCATAAATTTTAAACCACTAAATAAATTTACTGTCTCAGATCAATATCCTATGCCAAATATTCAGAGTATTTTGACAGCTCTCGGAGAGGCAACGATATTTTCTGCTTTTGATTTGAGTATGGGCTTTCATCAAGTTCCTATTCGTCAGAGCGATAGAATAAAAACCGCTTTTCGGTCTCATCGTGGTCTTTATCATTTTGTTATGATGGCCATGGGCTTAAAGGGAGCTCCGGCTACTTTTCAGCGAATGATTGACGAAGTTTTGGGTGATTTAAAATGGAAAATCTGTGTCGTCTATTTGGATGACATTATAATTTTCAGTCGCACTTTTGCAGAGCATTTACATCATATTCAATTAGTTTTGGATAGATTGGCTAAGGCTGGACTCACAGTCAAACCAAAGAAAGTCAAATTGTGTCGTTCTAGACTCAAAGTTTTGGGTTTCATAATTGAACCCGGTAAATGTTTTCCCAATCCGGAAAAAGTAGAGTGTATTAAATCCTATCCAGTACCAAAAAATGTGAAGCAAATTCAAAGATTTTTGGGATTGGGTCAGTTTTACTCTCGCTTTGTGCCAGAGTTCAATATTATTTCAGCTCCAATGCGGAAACTCTTGTGTAAAGACGTTCCATTTCAATGGAATTCTGAATGTCAATTAGCCTTTGAGAAATTACGGAATTCCGTGTCGGAACTTTCCGAACTCCGACTTCCCGACTTGAATGGAAAATTCATAATTTCTACCGATGCTTGTGACTCAGGTCTCGGAGCTGTTCTTCTTCAAGAGCACGATGGTATAAATTACCCGGTTTGGTTTGCCAGCCGCACATTACGTCCCGCTGAAACCCGGTATTCTACATCCGAAAAGGAATGTCTAGCCGTGATTTGGGCTTGTGAAAAGTTTCGATGTTTTATTGAGTATACTCATTTTACTATCGAGACGGATCACGCCGCTTTATCTTGGCTGCGCCGGTTGAAAGAACCCGCCGGTCGTCTAGCTCACTGGTTTATGATTCTCCAGTCATATGATTTTGATATCATTTATCGTCCTGGGTCCTCCATTCGAATGAAACCCGCCGATGCTTTGTCACGGATTCATTCTATTAATTTTATTGAATCTACACAGGAATTCACAATCGAGAGAACTAATTTTATTGAAGCTCAGCACAATGATTTAGAACTCGCGAGTATTGTTAAGTACCATCAAAATGAAGTACAACCTGTGGATCCATTTGAATTTAACTATTTAAAAGCTCTGTCTTTCCGTAGTTTTCTATGCGAGGATGGACTTCTTTTGAAATATGTCGGCCCAAAAGGGAAGCCGTGGGAGGACGAACGCTCATATTGGAGAGTGTGGGTTCCTAAGCCTTATATTTCTAAGGTCATTTTACTTTTTCATTCCAACTCTTTGTCTGGTCATTTAGGTATTCGTAAAACCTACTCTCGCCTAGAGCTCAGAGTTTATTGGAATCATATGCGTAGAGATGTGGCAAAATTTGTCAATAGCTGCTTGCGTTGTCAAGAAGCTAAGAGATCTCGCCTTCCACCAGTACCAGCCACCTCGTTCCATCCATCTACACCATGGGAAATGGTATGCATGGACTTGATGGGTCCTTATCCTCCAGGGAAAGGACAGCATAAATATTTACTTGTAGTAGTATGCATGTTTTCAAAATATGTAGAAATGTTTCCTTTAGTCAAGGCAACCACAGCTACAGTTATAGACAAGTTATGGCTTTTATGTACACGTTGGGGTTTTTTCAAATCAATAATTGTGGACAATGGCTCACAATTTTCCTCAAAGTTTCATGATTGGTGTGATAGTTTGGGGATAAAGATTTTTCACACATCACCTTATCATGCACAAGCCAATCCCACCGAACGTTACAATCAAACTATAAAGAGTATGATTGTCACTATTATAGATAAATGTAAGGACTGGGATACTCGACTCCCGGATTTGGCTTTTGCTATGAGATCTGCTGTAAATGACTCCACTGGATTCACTCCTGCATATCTCAACTTTGGGCGTGAATTGCGCACTCCTTTTGACAATCATTTAGATTTGCCTATCGTCAAATCCTCTGATTGTGTGAATTTTGACATGCGTCTGCAATTTATTCATCAAATTGCCCGTGACGCTCTTTTACATAATAATTTTTGTTCCCTTAAAAACTATAATAAAAAGACAAAACCTCGTTTTTATAAAATTGGGGATTTGGTTTGGCTAAACTCACATTTTCTATCTGACTCTGCCAAAGGTATCTCCGCAAAATTAATGAAAAAGCGTGAGGGTCCTTATCAAATTCATGATGTTGTGTCTCTAAATTCTTACGATCTCATTTCACCCTCCACGGGTCAAATGGTATATCGTATCCATACTAATGAGCTTTCTCCCTATTCTCCACCTTTAGATCATGAATCGTCATCAACCAAAACGACCTCAACCTGTGCATTATCTCCCTACTCAAAGGCAGATGATTCACAATGAACTTTACTCGGATGTACAACACTATTATCCTTCTCAAGTGACGGACCATCAATCCAATTATTCTCATCAACAACAACAACAACAATCTCATCCACCACCAAATTGTGAATGCCCAAGTTGCTTTGAATCTCAATCATCACCAATTTGTGACTGTGCAAGCTGCTATGAATCATCTATGAACTTTCCACCGCATCATAATCCACATTCAACTGTCTATAATCCAGCTCCACCCCCTTTATTCTCTTCGGATTCTTCCGCATTTTCTACTCCATTCCCAAACCACCATGGTCACACTCCTACAGACATGTATCCCTCAGCCTACTCTGCTTCTTCGTCATCTTTTCCTTATCAACAAAATCCTCCGGTTGAATCTTCTCCACATCGCCATCCTCGTAGAAACAGACGTAAAAATCATTCCAACTACAGTAAACACAATACTCCCAACTACCGTAAGAATTCTTCCACTAAAGTTATTTTTGAAGCTGAAGGAAAATCAATTTCTACTACTCCTGCTTCAATGTCAACAACAAAGACCCCAGTCAAATTACTTCCGGTTCCAGCTTCTCGACCTCGTGCCTTTTCAATTCAAACTCCCAAGTCTGTGTATGAGCAAAAGTTCAATCAATGGTCTCTTCTTTCTCGCCGTCAACACTCCGAATTACAATCAGAAGCGAGCTCCATGGGGGTACTTCCAAAGTTTTCTGTTGACCGTGGAGTGATGGCAAGTGAATCTGACCCATCACCTCTAGATGAACAAACTGTAAATATTCCATATTTTCCTCCTGCTGTCCACGTCACTATTTTTAATGATTCTCTCAAATCTCGTCAAGTCCATATAGTTTCAAATACTTTTATTCTTCGAGAGAGACAACCCCTTTGTTATCAGCCATGCCAACTATCTTCTCCCAGTTATCAATTTGAAGCTCATCTCCCTTTTCTGTTGACATCGGTTCCATGGGACAAACTCCATAATTCACTCAATCGACCTTTGTGGTTTCCTCGACCAACGACTCCAACACCGCAAAATGTCCGTAGTTCATCTCATTCTACAACTAGTACTCTTCCCACAACTTCAACTTCTTCCTCCGAAAGAATGGACATTTCTCATGTCAAATCAACTCTAAGCCATCCGAGAAAAGCTACATCAAACTCCAGAGCTGATAGAAGTTTGTATCGATCTTTTCTCAAATCTACTCCAAGAAAACCCGTCCTCATCCGACGAAATCGTCAATCTACATCAAAGCTTGGTGGCTCTGCTAAAAAAGTGTCAATAAATCCACACCCCGAAACAATGCTAATCCCGTCTATCAAACATGCTCAAATGGATTCTACAACTTCTTCCCCTCCTATCCTTCCTAATTCCAACGAGCCGATGGATACAAATTCAATTGCAGAAATCCCTCTTCCTCCTTCTACCGACTCAATTTTGGGAGAATCGGATGCTGGTGACAGTCCTCTTCATGATGATTCTATTTTATATACTTAAATGGAGCATCTATCATATTTCAAGTACTTCTAACTTTCTCGAATACACGCTCTAATCTATTTATGGCCTGTTTTCTACAACGTCTCAAGTTTAATGTCATTATCAAACATAATTTTTAGTTTATGTTTATTCAAGCATTCTGACATATTTGGTTTCATCTTATTATTCAATGTCTATCCTTTTCTCATTTACACACTGCGATTTTCATTGTGGTCTGTACAATTATTTTTTGATTTAAACAATGAGAATGCTATTTTCAATTCTAAATTACATGAAATGCTCGGGTATATTCAAATTTACTCCTGTATCAAGTTTCCAGTT
>JABASP010002000.1:0-23538 GCA_019776565.1 Sminthurinus signatus | reverse complement strand
AAACTGTTGTATTTCAAAATGGCGCGTTTCTTACTCATGAATGGGGCTTCATATTATATATTATTATTATTATGAGCATGTATATAATACTAGAAGCTAGGAGCTAACGAAACTGAAGATGATTATGAGTGATAAGTGATATGTGATATGCTTGACTTCACTTTTACACTACTTGAGGCATGAAGAAGGGTGATGTTGTTTGAGAGGAAGTTTTGATAATTTTGTCAAGAAAAGTCTTCTTTTTTTCAAATTATCATTGCATTGAAAAAAGATGCAATTCTGATTCGGATTTCTGATGTGTAGTCAAATTTAGAATTGTGTCAATAGTCAATAGTAAATCTGAAGACAGGAATCACGAGGATTCAATTTAACTGAATTAAGAATGAAATAAAGCATGCCATTTTATTTACTCATAGGGTTACTTTTATTTTGTATTTCGTATATAAGTTTGACTATTTTATAGGATCAAAGTTAACGTAGTTTAGTCTCCATTCTTTACTTACAACTTGAAAGAGGGTACATCTGTTTTTGTTTACAATGTACAATTTACAGTTAAAAGCTGTCATGTATCTAATACTATACATTATACATTCTACATGGTACATGGGGTACTATGCGTAGGTAAGATTATGATTACATGGGATGAAGCACTCATCTTTACTTAAACTTGAATGAAATTCAGAAATCATAATACATGTCGAATGTAGATAGTAGATACCTTTTAAAAGGAAAACGGTGAACGGATTCTAAGTTATAGTATTATATATTAAATGTACCAAGTATAAACGATTGACGATCATGCATTTTCTGATGTATAGCGTATACAGTACAGTATGCAGAGTACAGAGTACAGTGTACATTGCCCATTTAACGGACATGGTAGATTTTCTCTACAGAGTTGACTAACACGGAAAACAACTTTACCTTATTGCATAGAGCCCATAATTATGTAATTTTGAGTGAAAAAAAATAAAATGTGTGCATATGATAGTAAGATAGTAGATAAATACTAAATAGTAAATAGGTACGATGAGTATGAAAAATGTAATATGTAATACTTAATATGTGTAAAAGGAGGAAGGAGTAAAATGAGGGTGATTGGTTATGACTTGCCTCGCCTACCTCTTCTTCTTCTAACACTTCTAACTTTAACTTGGACGTTGTACATGTTGTGGAGTGGTGGCTTTAACTATCTGTATTATAGATACATGTGTGATGATGTTGTACTCGTCATCATCATCATTATGATTAAGGCTATACTCTATGCTCTATACTCTATACTTAACTTTGTATTTTGTATTAGACGTGTATGTGATGTGTATTTGTGAGTTGTGAGTTATTTATTTTATAGCTTCGGCCTGTGTTTACCTAATGTAAAAATGTAAACATGCATTAGATTATTTCTAGAGGAGACAGAGAAAGAAAGAGAGAGAGAGAGAATGATTTTCATGTTCCATTTGTGATTCGGAGGATACATGTGCATTGTACATTGTACATGGATTCATATTATAGTAAAATGTAGGGTTTAGTTATGTGAATGCACGTGATTGACTCGTATGGAGTATTGAGCTTTGAGGGAGAGAATCAACTAAAGGAAAGTAAAGTCAAGTGATGATAGCCCATGTTCTTGTGTCTGGTGTAGGTAATACTTTTTACCATTTTTCATTTGCTCCTTACTCTATTTTGTACTTGTATTGAGAAAAACTGGCAGAGAATCAGCGAGGAAGTAGTAGTAGTTTTTAGTAGAGATGGTAGTAACAGTAATAGTAATAATAATAATAATAATAGTAATAGTGGTCTTTTATCATTTATGAAAAGTGCGTATTAAAATGTATTTATGTTTGTAGTCCTTAGTATGCTGTATGTAAGTAGGTAAGCATGTAAGTGTTTATGAGCTGGATATGAGCAAATGAAGAGGCTATGTGCTTCATACATACCAAAACCAATAACTAATAATAATATACCCAAGTGTATGCTTAACATATAGAAAAAGAAAAAAAAGACAGAGAGAGAAAAAGAAAGAAAAATGTGTGTATATATATGTATGGATGCGTGTGTTAAAGTGGTGACGGTGACGGTGAGAGGATGTGATGATGATGGTGAGGGACTCAACCTGATAATGGATTAGGATTAGATATCTGCACTTTTTTGGAGAAACATAACATATTATATATTACATGTAGACTGTGGACATATCTGTCTCACACGGACAACAAGGCAAGGTGAAGAATAAGAATGATGAGAATGAGAATATGAGTTGGTCGTCGGGGAAAAAAAGAAGAGGTAGGTATTCTGTATTCGTGGTTTTGAATTGAAAGTTGGATTTATAGCTTTTCCTCTCAAGTCTCAAGTTTATGGATTATACATGTGGTAGACAAAGTATACATAGTACTTAATACTCATAGTTAGCAGTTAGTAGTTAAGTGTGTAGAAGACTCCTTCTGCCACGTTTCATCCCTTTTCTACCACTCTCTCTCTCTCTCTCTCTCTCGTTATCTTTTCTCTTTACTTTTTACTCTTCACTCTTTACTCATACTTTCCTATAGTTACTTAAACTATTGCGTGTAATCACTTTTAGTTTGATCTATAATGTATCAAGTATCAGTGTATGCAGTATAAAGTATTAAGTATGGACCATGTATAGAATGTAGAATCTACTTTGTATACATAATTCAAACTGCATGCAGAAATTCTCAAGTTCCTTTCCAAGTTTTCCCTTTTCCCCTAACCCCGGTACTCGGTATATTTTTTTCTTGTTAAAATTATAGTTTTGGCCATGTAGCTATTATTTTCTTCATTCTTTATAGAATTATGTAGTTAAAGTCGGGTCAAAGATCTATAATCTTTAAGTAATCAGAAAAAAATTATCACTAGGTTCCCTGTTTTTTTTAGTAATTTATAGTTCTAGGAGATAAAGACAAAAGTAGGGAAATCATCAGGCTTTCTTCAAAATATTATCTGTGTACAAAATACAAAAAATCCTAATAATGAGCAATAACTCTCTTTTAAATTCTAAACAAGACATGAAAAAGGAAACATCACAGTCATTCATTCATTATTTATTGTTCAAAACTGGGAATTGACATGAACCACAGAAAAAGAAATTTGGAGTCGATTTTTAGATTTGAACACGAAACATTTGTATAACTCTTATACAAATAACTATTGGATTTGTGTTAAAGTTAAAAGTTAGTCGAATGAGATGATAGATTTTGGAAAAACATAAAATGCATAGCATATAATATATGAATTATTATGGTCGTACGTATGTTGTACTTTTGTATATTTTACAATAGATATAAAGATGCAATACTATTCATTTATGGAGGAGTTACAGACGCTAGACTCTAGACTTGATTACGTATTATTTAGATGCACAAGAGTGGAAACAAATAGTTTTGTTGTCAAAGAGTCGAGTTGTATTTCTATCAATACCTACAAAAGGCAGTATAAAGTGATCCTTGAAGTTGGAAAGTTTGTTTCCTGAATTTAATACAGTCAACAGTCACTTTTGTTTGGTTGTGGAATGCGTCATCATAATTCACCTTAATTCTCCTCATTGTCTCTTCCTGTCTCCATCTCCACAAGTTTTACTTTCCAGCACTCTGGATGGAGCAAGGTATTTTGTATTTGTAATTTGCAATCTGCAGGGAGTAGAAAGGAAGGAAATGGGGAACGTGAAATTGAGGAATGATAGATGATGATGTTCATGATCTGAAATCAATTCAACTCAACTTGACTCAAATAAATAAATAAAGATGTGCGTAAATGGAGTTGGGGTTGTCGCTTGTCGGTTATTTTGGCTGTTGCTGTTTTTTCTTCATGGGCAAAAAATTTGTAAATTACTTTGTAATTTATTATTCTTCTAACTGGGTTTATGTCACATTCCCTGTCCATTCTAAATGGTATAGAACAGGTATAGAATGATCTTGTTCTCAACCTCTAATCTAAATGGAGAAAATACTCAAAACTCAAAACTCAGTCCTCCAGATTATTATTGTTATTAGTGTGTTGAGAGAAAACAACACCAGGGAATAGAAATGTAATGCCATGTAAAATGTTAAATGTACACATTGTAAATTGTAATTACAGATTGTACATTGTACATTCGTCATACATGTTTTTCCTAACTATCAAAAAAAATTGAAATTGAGTAGTGTTTTTTTTTGTTCCTCGTTGTTCTGAATTCTTACATACATTTATGTACTTGTACATCTTTTTTACTATTTACTATTTAGCATTTAGTATCTTACACATGCCATTAAATGATTGCATAACTTTTGCTCTTCTTCTTATAGAGACTTGTAGAGATTCCTTTGCATAGATAATGGAAAGATTAATAGTGACAGGATCTACAGTTTCTATAGGATGAATGTCTAGAATCTAGAATCTAGAGTATGGAGTATGCTAAAGCAATACTCCATATACAGACTTCAGACTAGAGACTGAATACTGTAAACAGTAAGCAGTTTGCTTCATCACGTCATCAAAGATCTCTTTCACACATTTATTTATTTGTAATCAAAGGAAAGGAGAAGAAAGTTCCAAGATTTCCCCAGGTTATAACAAATAAATATGTGAATGTGCGTAGATTGTAGATCTAGATATGGGATTTCATCTGTCTTCTTCTCCTCTTTCTCTTGAAAGTTTCCATCGTAGTTGAAAGTATTTATTTTGAGCCTTTCTCTTCCCTCTTCTTCTTCTCCTTCTTTTGCAGTCTCATTTAAAGCTTTGAATTAAATCCTCCAAAGCTTCTCCTTACGATCCTTTTCACATTTTCTACTTTTATAGTAAATACTATAAACTATATACTAAATATGTACAATGTACAGTACAGGAGTTTAGTTAGTAGTTGTTTGTACTTTGTACATTTATCTTTTATCCATGTATAATACTCGTGTATATTATGGACATTGGGAATTGAGCATGCTGCATTAAGCATTCCTTTATACTTTATACCGAACAATATTAATAATACGGATTCTGATACTGATATACTGAGTTCTATTGACTATTTAGTAAATAGTATACAGTATACAGTTTTTGAATTGCCTGCGATAAATTTCAAATTTTACCATCTTCTTAACTTCCGAATTTCACAAGTACATAATATGTAATATAGGATATAGGTAAATAAGTAATATGTTTTTCATCTTTGAAATATCTTTTCCTTAGATAGAAAAGATGGAAGACATTTAAAGCGGGTGAAATTCAACGAGAGGGAGGTGTGGATAGAAACATTACTCATTGTCAAAGTTGTGATTTGTTTGAAACTGTACTCCTTTCCTCACTGATTAGTGCGAATTTCAGGTTGAGAATGCAATCCAATATCCAATCCAATCGGATAGTGGGACTAAAAGCCTAGCTTAAACTTGATATTTAAACCTCGAAACTAGAAACAAATGGGTTATTTGTCATCTGTTATCTTTTAAATGCACATTAAAAGTCTCAACTCTCTGTTTCAAATCTCGTTGAAAACTTTTCTCACGAGTAAAAATGTCAATTGAAAAAGATGCAAAAGTGTGTACACTGTACAGAGATTGGAAGTTTGCTCGTGGTTTTTGGTAAAGTTTGTAGATTGTAAATACATAGACACATGATATATTATAGTTTCATGGTGTAGGAAAGAAAAGGACGGGAAGTAAAAATACTTGGCAGGTTTACGATAGTCATTATACATATGTAGATTAAAGCATGCATACCGAATACAGATAAATGTTATGGAATTACCTGGGTGAAATGCCGTGGAACTTTCCCCCGGAGGATAGACAAGAAGCTGGGCATCTTCTTCTCTCGCATTTTCTCATCTCACGATCACGATTAGCATCACCATCAGCTCTCGACCAGAGTCATCGTAACGGGAACAGTAAGAGCGTTGAAAGAATCCTGTGATTGTTGTTGACGTTTATACGGATTCTAGATTCTAAAATAAAAAGAAATGACAAAAGACAAATTATATAGTTAAATATATTTTTACAACTTCATCAAACATTGCCATCGTTGTTTCTAAAAGGTACTTGTACACTATTTGTTTATCTTCCCGTTTACTTTGTATTTTTACTCGTATTCGTATTTGTGCACAATGTACAACTTTATGACGATGATGAACACGATAGATGAGGGCAAGAGACCAGAGTCGAAACAAGGAGAAAGAATCAGAAACAAGAAATTCTAGTTCAATTTGCAACTTTTGTCGTCATCGACTTTGTGTGCATATTGCATATCGTATTTTCTCTCTCTCTCTTGACCTTCCTCCACGAACAATGACTTGATACTTGATACAACATGTAAACATCCTTTTTGTGTGTAATGTATAATAGAGAAGTCACTCTATTCAGTATGCAGTTACTCCATTCAAAATTGAAATCTGATTATCAATGTCTTAATTTTCTATGCACACTTTTGGCATTGGGCACTTGACATTTTCCTCGAGTCTCGAGCTTCGAGTCACAGCATATAACAAACAACATACAGCAACTTGTAAATTATTTGGCAGGTGCTAATTGTTGAATACAGTTAAATATTAGATGGATATTTCATGCATGAATTTGTTCCATATTTAACAACATTCAGGATTCAGGATCAGATTCATCACGAAATGAACGGATTCATCTATTCAACAAAAAATCAAAAGTTGACCTTTAAATTCCACATGATTCTAGTTGTCAATTTTTTGTTTGTATGTATACTTTTAAAACGAAGTACATATATTTTGCTATTCATAATTGACATTTCCATCTCTACTAATTCTTATATAAGACTAGGATAGTTTTTATTTTTCTCCTTTTTAAAAACTCTTTGGAGTGGAGCATGCAGCATTTCAAAAGACTTTGAATTTAGAATTTAAAGCTTGTAATGTGTAATAGATTTGAGATTCGAGTAGTTTGTTCACTATCTATTTATCTATCTATCTATCTGTACTGTTCAACCTACATTTCCTATCATTAGCCATTTATTATTTATTGTGAATGTTTCCGCCTTTCCTATAATCCAAAACCATTTATTTACTTTATTGCAAAAGAAGAAGAAAAAATGACATACATACATAGATTGGATTTTTGGATATTTGGGTATTTGTGTGAAAAGGAAACTTTCACACTATGTGTTTAAAAGAAATATGTACATTGTAGAAAGTAATGTTAGAGTGATGGAGCGCTCGGTGTGTTCTGGGAGAACCAGGGAGTTCTGAGGGAGAACCCGAGAACTATATCACACTCTTCAAGTGACATATTTATGACTTATGAGTTGAACTCTTGGAAGGTTTTTGTTGTCAATGGGCAAATAGCAAATAGTAAATAGGCAAACAGGCACAGTGTAGATTGTAGATATTCTATACATGTTACGTTTTATACATGACGCTAAATGATGTGAACGACAAGAGCAAGTCAAAAAGTCAAGAAAGTCAAGTCAACTTGTGTGTTGTGTTGTGTTATGAGCACACGGATTTTACTAGGAGTACGGAGCACGGAAGTGAAACTTAAAAATATAAATTACATGCTAAGAACTTGAGACAGGGAACATCATCATCGGTATCGGGATCGCTGGCTCATACTATATATTGTGTATTCCATATTGTCGTATAATACATACGCATCCCTATTCCTTTTCGTATTCGTATTTGTATCTAAAATCTACATACAACTTTACAATGTACAACTTAAAATATAACTAGCTAAAAAAAGTAAAAAAAAACAGTAAATATAAATACAAAATACATTGAACTCTTTTACTAAAATTTTTGGAATGGGGACTTTTGACTGTTGACTGTTGACTGGTGAATGTATAATGTAGATATGTGTAAATTACGGGGAGAAAATATCATATTCTGTCTAGTGTATACTGTGTACCATGTCTTATCCGGATTCTTGACTCTTTATATTACACAGTGTACTCTAAATTCTACACATTCTGGGAATACTGTCAAAATTTGTTCTCTTCTGCTTCTCTCTGCCTCTACGCCTAAATATCTGGATCTGGATTATGGAATATCTTTATATATATAGAAATTCCAACTCCAACTCCTAACCAGTCCTGTGTAAAGTGTAAATGACTTGTATTATTACTTATTTCATTTCATGCATTGATGCCTACTTGACTGCTGACACTGTTTAAAGTTTAAAGGATTCACACAGTCCTGAGACGATGGAAGAGGAGAGAGGAGACTCACACAATCACACTTTCGGTGTGTAATTTGAGATCCATTCCTCGAGTCTCGACTCTCGGCTCTAGACTCTAGATTCTAGATTCTGGAATATCGAGACCTAGTACATAATGCATAATGCATAATATACTTATTTTAAGCCAGAGATTGGAAATTGGAAATTGAAAGACATAGTTTTTAAGGGTCCAGAGTTAATCTTGGTTCTTGGTTCTTGATTCTTCTGGCAACTGGGAACTGGGAACAACAAACAACCACCACTTACAGATATACCCTACCATACCACAGGATAGATACATTTTTATGGATTATGGATCCATAACAATGTGGTTATAGTAATAATATCCTTATCGTAAATAATAATAATAGTAAATAGTAAATAGTAATAATGGTGTAGTTATGAATGTAACTTCCTTGTTCTTTTTAAACAAGTATATGAATATATACATTTTTTTAGATTGTACAGTGTATAATTTGGAAACAACGGAACTTTGTCTCAAGAATCTTGAGAAGAGAAAAAGAGAGTAAAATGGAAAATCGGTGTGTGTGAGTGTGTATCTGCAGTATTTTGAATATTTGACCCCAAAACTTCTGTTTACTGTTTACTCTTTGAATGAATGCGTATGGATTATGGATACTCGTAGTGCGTACCGAAATATGAAATATATACAGTGTGTACAGTGTGTACAGTATAATAAATATAAAAAAGATGGTGATGAACTGTTGCTCCTGCTCCTTCTCTCTGTCTACAAATACTCTCTACAAAAGATACCTAATATATTCACATATGACAGAGTAATCCACCCATAATTTTTTTGAGTTGGAAAAGTTGGAAATCTAGTGTAAGTGTTGTATTTGTATTTGTACATATTTACAAGAGTAAATAGTAGATGGGCGAGAGAAGGAAGAAGAAAGAGACTGGCGGGTACTCAGGAGAAGTATAGAATTATCACACATGTACGCATATACTCTCTCCTGAATCTTGAGACTCGAGTCTCGAGTTTTGAGGATTTTTTTCACATTATGTACCATGTAAAATGCAGTACAAAGTATAAAGTATAATGCGTAATGGACTTGATAAGAGATTTACGATTTCACATGGCCATTGAATATTGAATTGCACCCGTTCGTGTTGGTCGCTCATTCTCTCCTCTTACATTGTTTTTGGAAGATTTGCGGCGAGATTCAGCTGTTTATTACGTATTACGTAGAATGAGTTTTCTTATCCTTCTTTTTTTTCTATTTTCTGTTATTTTCTACCTACCTCCTACACAACACAATCCACACTCCTACTCCACGTTCAACGCTCTCCTTTGATAGATAAAAGCTGTATACTGTGTAGTGTAGAAGCATAAAAAATGCTCCATTTATGACATATCCAATGATGTTTTTTCTCCTATTATTACCCTCTTTGTTTTCTCCTGTTGAAATTCCGTTAAAATAGTAGTTTTTGATGTGGATTTGAAATTTGGTATTTGGAATTTTGGGTAGTTCACATTTCCCTCTCATATTGTTCATTTTTTAATGTTTGTTCAATATTATTGCCTTTAATTTCTGTGTATTTGTATTTGTACATATGAGCATTTGTTTTATGGATTTTGTAGAGTATAGAGGGTTTTTTTTGGTTAAATGGATGAATGATATTTAAAAGAAAGAAAAAGAGAAGAAGAAGAAGAAGAAGAAAAGTACTGGTAAGGAGTTGGTTGAAAGATGTGGGGAAATTGAAAAATGTGAGTGGAAATTTAAGAAAAGATACAGATACACAAACACATAGAACATAGACCAAACCAACCAAATCGGTGTTATATATTATTCTTTTTCTTTTCCTCCTTTTAGTTTTCTATTTTCTATCCTACGATTTACTATTTACAAAGTATTTCCAAGTCGGACAAAATACCAAATACAAAATACAAAAAGACAAAAGTAATACGTAATGTATTGTTGGTTTTGACTACTCATGTGGTCTCATATTCTCTTGAAAAAGTATTGTTTTCTAAAGAAATCGTGCGTACAGGACAAAGAACATGTCTACAGTCTAAAGTCTACAGTCTATAGGCTTGAAAAAAATGGACAGCAAAGAAGATGAAAGAATAGAGAGAGAGAGAGAGAGAGAGAGAGAGAGAGAGAGAGAGAGAAAGGGAATAAACAGAAAGAATAGAGAGAGAGAGAGAGAGAGAGAGAGAGAGAGAGAGAGAGAGAAAGGGAAAAGGGAGAGGGAGACAAAGACAAGAGAAACAAAATCCTTCTTCGGTCCTCTTTCGTAGTTCGTAGCTCGTAGTTGGTGTAGTGCATAGAGTCTATCTGTATCTGTATTCACATTTCACAATATAATATGTATAGAGCTCTGCACCATTTACCCTGGTCGTTTATTACTGTCTGATTTTACCCACAACGACAGATTAATAGCTGAAGAATGAATTCGTACCACTATCTATTATACTACTTACTACTTATGAGTATGAGTACCAGTGGTAATAGTACCAGAGGTAACAATACAGCGTAAGAATAGCAGTTTGTATTGTGCAGATATATTGTACATGTTTGTGGATGGTTTTTCATTTTCATTTTCATGGCTTTTACAATCTATTTGTATTAGACGTACATGGGACTCTCACTCCCTCAAGACTCAAGATGTAATAAGTTTTACAGTTTACAGTTTACCCTGTTCAAAATTCAGTCACTTTTCTCGGTCTCTGTCCTATTCCTGTCTCTTTGTGTATTCATTAATGGAGGAGGCGGGTGAGGACAAGAGACAAGACAAGAAGAAGAAGAAGAAAAAGAAGATGACGACAGCGATGAAATAATAATAATAACAGTATTCTTCTGGTTAACCCAGTCAGCTAAAGAATGTATAATATATTACATACGTTCTACCAAGTATGTACTAATATTATGTATAATGTATAATGGCCACCGTTGAAATATGACGGAGGAGAAAAGGCAAGAAAACTAATACTTTAAACAACATGAACAATGAAATGTACATTGTACATTGTACATGTTCATGTCTTATTATTATTATTATTTGAATAGGAATCAACATTCAACGTCTCAACCTCATTCATATTGTCATTGGAGTTGTCATGCTGTGACACCACAAGTCGGAGTAGCAAAAATAATAATCATGATCGTACATAATATATATTATACATTAAACATGTAAGGATGTGAGTGTGTGTGTGTGTGTGTGGTGAGTCATGAGTCTTTTGGACTTTGGACAGAACACTGCCTCAAGTTAAATTGTTACATATTCTTTTTAGCTTCCGACTTGAGTCAGTTGAGTCTTCACCATTCAAGTTACACTACATTGTACATTGTATATATTGTATCTAAATAGTACATGATTGTATGCAAGAAAGATGAAATTATTCGCAAATTTTCTGCTGTACTCTTTCTATTTAGTCTAGGAGAAAGTGCTCTGGGGAATCAAAAAATATATATTATCATCTTCATGTTTCCTATTCTTGTCCGCGTGTATTTTTAGCAGTTTACTCTTTTTTTAATATTTTCAATGTGTGTGGGAAGAAAATTGCAAGGAAATAATGGGTGTGAAATGTAAAGTGTACATTGTACATGATCTGTAATAATGTAATATGTATGTAAATATAGCTTTAACATTTTTGACGAGTTTTCGGCTGATTTATTATTATATTGAGTATTGATTGTTGAGATTTTAGCGTTGAACTTGGTTGGAATTTGGAATTTACATCAGACACGGATATCACACATTTTATAAAAAGAAAAAGAGTTTCTTATATTCTTAAAAACAGAGAGTTTGAGGTGTTTTTGTAAAGGGTATTTGTAGACTGTAGATTCTAGATTCTAGATACATGATTCATAAAAAGTGTTGAGTTGGCTGTCTACAAAAATATCTATTTAGTGCATTTTAACCTTAATGAAAATACGTAAAAGAGAAGAAGACAGAAAAAGATCAGGACTTCAGACGTCAAAGGAGTGTCAATGTTTTTTCCTTTGGTCTCAGTATTATCTATTAGATGTAGAATGCAGAACGTAGAACGTATGTTTAAAATAATACCAAAATACTGTTCAAAATACTACTATTGGATTTTGAAAAATTAGGATGAAATTATATGATTGTTTTATGAGTATTATTGCCGTTTTGTGGTGGAGATAAACATTTTAAAATATGATTTAAAGGGCAGGCAGATAGTAAATAAATAAATGTGCCTAAAATGTATAAGCATGAACAGTGAGCAGTGGTAAGCCGAGGAGACGTAGAAGAAACGGAGAGAGCGAGTGCCTGGTTAGCTCAATGATGAATAACAGAGAAACTGACATTGCCAAAAATAATAATAATAAAAAATCCGTCTTCGTTCCCACACGTTTGACGTTAGTTTTATATTTTCTACTCAATTTTCAAACTATCGAGAATTGAGAACCGAGAATCGAGATTATATTACTTGTGCATATTTTATATCGTCTATCGTCGTTTGGAAAAACTACTACTGAACGAGGAACGAGGAAAGAGGGAACGTATTTAAATGCATTTACGATAGATCAATACACGTGAAGTTTAAATTTTAGTTCGTTACACTCCAACTCTCCTGGAGTTGAAGCAGTTGAGTGTCAAGATTTTTTTTTAGTTTTTTAGTTTTTTTTTAAAAAAATCAACGTCAAGTCTCAAATCGTACATCGTACATTTCAAAAAAAGTGATGCATAACGATTTTGGAAAGACGCAGTCAAAAGTCAAAGTCAAACTAAGAACTCCTGACTGTTGACTGCTGAAGCCGACTGTTGAACTTTTTTTCTGTTTCCGCTATACGGTAGCAAAATGTAGTCTGTAGTTTGTAGCTGAACTCTGCACACTGCATTTTGTAGGCGTGTGTGTGATGAGTAAATATAGTGAATACTAAATGGTGTGAACTTTTTAGAACAAGTAAACAACCACACACGGGAACATCGTACATGAAAATCTAGACAGACATGAGATGCATTTTTATTTATCTATTTTTTACATTTTCATCTGAATCCTGTTAAATCTTGAATCTTGATTCCTAATTCCCCATGCAGTTCGTGTCAATAACAACCTTGCTTTCATTGTGCGGATTTCATTTTTCATTTTTCAACCAAGTGTGTATTTTTAGTTTTTAAAATAAATATGTGTAAAAACACAGATCAGATGATGTTCAATTCTGAATACTTCAACGTGTATTTATACAAATGATCAAAAGGAAGAAAATTAAACCCAACTTTTCTCATGAAACTTTGTGTAGGGCATTTTATATTTTAATATTACATTCTCTTCAAAATCACGTACATTCACTAAAAATTGAGTGGCCAGTGGAAAAAATAAGCATCATTTCAGCAGTCAACATTCATGGAGAAACGGAGAAATTCCGCATTGGCAAAATTACAAAATAAAACTAGTTATCTTTTTTGTTTTATAAGCAATCTGCACGTTCTTGCTGTGTGTAAAGCCATAATAACACGAAAACAACTTTGTTGAAAGTTGTCAGACTGTATACTGTATACATTTTGTTTTGTGCATATTGCACAGGATCGAAAATTAGAATTACTAGACTGCTAAACCAATACTAATTTCAAAATTAGGGTCCAAAAAGAATTCAAGATAGTTTTCTTCTTCTTTTGATTTGCCATATCTCATAACGGATTTCTTTTATTTTTTATTACCTTTTCATTTGAATTAGTAAAAGAACCATTCAAAAAGTGGAAAGTGGAAAGAAAGAAATACCACAAAGTCAAAGTCAATGCGGAAACTAATAAAAAATTCAAAAAATTTATTTTTGTCCATTGGATTGCCGATATGCCAATGTTCAATGTTTAATCTTCAATATAATGAAAGATTCAAGAATCCCTCGTTCTCCCTTCTTCTCTTTCTTATTCTACTTGAGTTTTGGGTTTCAAGTTTCGAGTTTCTGACGGACGAGAGTCCGGCCAATTACCAATTACTTGAATTTTGAAGAAGGGAGAATGAAAGAAAAAAGTCGAGAAGAAAAAACTTTTCCCACTTTCTTTCCTCCGTCCTGTCTTTGTATCAAAGGATAAAGTATCAAGTACTAACTATTGACATCAATTTGTTTTTATTACATCTCAAACCTCAAACAACTGTATCTTGTTCTGATACATACTTTGCACTGTACTCGTATCTTGTACATTGTACATGCATATTTACTTTCCACTTTTCCATTTCCATTTCGATAATTTGGAGTTAAGTATTTTCTTAAGTTTTCCGCACGGGCTCACAACTCCCATCGGATTGGATTCAACTTTCACCGTATTAAAACTTTGTTAGTTTGACGTAATCATGGGGAAGAAATGGGATACTTTAAATTTGAATTTACAAGTGTGTGTTGTGTGGGTTATTTATTTTAAGTTTGTGGGTGAGATTTAATAAAATTATAGATATAAATATAAATTGTATGGGCTGCGGAGTTTGGATGTTCGAATGAAATGTTCAAAAATAAAGATATCAGTTTCTCTTGGGAAAACTTGATTTTTACTGTACAGTCTCTAGGTGATTTCAGTTTTCATCATCCTGTTTTCCATTTATTTATTACTGAATATTTAATACTAAATCTACTTAATCTTAAGTAAACAAGAAATAAAAATAGTACAACTTGTTATTTTTGTGTATTTTACATAATAGAGAGCTAACGGAAGACCAAAGTGCATGACAGTTGACAATGATTGAGAAAACAAATAATGATAATTGCAACAGTTCAAAGTTCATTCTTTCTTGAGTCTCGATTCTTGTTTCTTGGTTCTGGTGCCAAATGATTCAAAGTGACAGAGAATGCTACCAAAAACTGTGTTGAGAGTTGAGAGTTGAGACAAATGACGGATTACCTCAGAAAATATAATGTCAATACAAACCACAGAATACAGACGCAAAAGAATAACTCTCAACTCTAAAAAAAAGCTACACGCTACAAATATGCAAAAAAAGACCTTGAATACAGAGTATTTTATAATTTGTTTTGCTGTGCTGGAAGTAAAATAAAAATAAAAGTGTATTGTGCCAGAAAAAAACTATAGTTTTTTTTCTAGCCTTTAGCACATTTTTAAAATTGTTGGGTAGGTAAATTTTGAGACTTTGAGTTTGATTGATTGCAGTTTCATAGCTGCCTATTATGCATTGTGTTACATACTATATGGGACTTTTTACTGTGTTTTTTCCTGGTTGTTGTCAACTGTCACGTAAATTTAGAGTAGCAAGCATATCAAATGCGTTGCAAAAGAAAAATTGGAGTCTGAAGGAGGACTTGTTAGTTTTCTTGGATCTTTTCTAATGTATTTTAGATTTTAGAACACTTGTGAAGAAAACTAACTGTAGCGAATAATGAGCAATAAAATATTCCATTTTTCATATGAATGTCCTCATTTGTGATTTGTTTGTTAATTATAATGATAATCATCATCATCATTTTTTAATTGTGTTTACTGTTGACTGTTGATTTTGACTGTTGAGCGTGGCACAAAAAGAGCTACAGTTGGAGTTTGTACTCAAAAAGCTTGAGCTTTGAGTTTTGAGTGGACATTAAAAGTTAATGGGGTTATTAATTGTGCATGTTCAATGTTGAACGTTCGCTGTTCACTTTTCTCACAGGTCAGAGTGGCAGTGGAGAACTCTGCAACTGAATAATACATCAACGTGACAGACGACATTAATTAAAGCTTGTCATTAATTTGTCACTGAGAAGTGTCACTTGAAACTCGAGAGACTTGTTACATTTTACATTTTACTAACATTTTACTTGAGTCTTGATTCTTGAGTGTTTTGAGTGCTCTGAGAGCAGGAAATTTACATACTTGTGTACACCTATTATTTGATTATTTGATTACGTGTTATGTGAGTTCACTATCATCTCATGTCTTATGAATTTTCTTCATAGTTTCTTGAATCTTGAATTTGTTATTATTTTGCAGTGAAAAAGTTGACAATTATTTTAGATTTAAGAGCTTTGAGAGACAAGACAGAGGGCAACTAGTAGAACGTAACATAGAAACTGACACACATGACACTGTGTTTCTAATTCACAGCCCTGGAATCTGAAGCTGAAGCTGAATCTGAGAATTTGCCAATTTATATTACGCCTCTATTTATTGAACTTGAAATCCATCAATGAATTCCACAGTCGTGATTTTATAAGACAGATTTTATGCAGAATTAAACTCAGTATTAAATGAAAGTGCAGTCTTCTGTATGTCTGTACTCTGTGCGCTGTTCCTACTATACTCTGTGTTATTTTGAAATGGGCAGTGATCTTTGAAATTGGCAAAGTCGAAAGTCAAAAGCCAAGAGTCAAAGTCAAAGAGAGAATCAGACTCAGAGTCGTCGTCAAACGGTGAAATTGAATAGAGGACTCATGGATACAAAACTTGAGAGAGAGAAAGAGAAAAAGTGAGTGAATGAATGAAGGAAGGAATGAATGGATGGATGAGTGAATGAATTCCCAGTTAATCAGTAAAGCAAAAGAGGAGAGTCCAAAATAACTTTCTAAGAGAAATAAATGTCTCGAGTCTGGAATCTGGAATCTAGAATGTCGAATCTCGAATCTCGAGGCTCCGGGGCTTTTGTTTGTTTGTATGAAGTTGACTGTGTACTGTGTGTACTTTGTACATGTTTATTTTCAGTCAAGTTGAAAATTCGGGTAAAAAGAGTAGACAAAGTATCGTCAATCTACAATTGTACACTGTACACGGACATTTATACACAATATGCATGTACATGGGTATTCGTATGGGTATTCGTTTCACACATTAAAACTATTACAAGTTTGTGTGGGAAGATGAAAACTCAAGACTCAAAACTCATGAAGCTGGTGTACAGTAAAAGATAATAGAAAGTGACTTTGTGTAGGAAAGTAGAAAAGTCTGGTCGACTTCAAGTGTGTAGTTTGGATATTGTACAATGTACAATGTACGTTGTACAAGTCCTATAGGAAGGAAATCAATCTCCATAGAAAGATATTTCGGCTTGTTTTTGAATGGCGGGAGACAAGCATGAAGTTGGTGGAAAGTGAGACGCAAAAGAAGGAGAAAAGAAGAATGAGAGAGTGAGAAGTATGTTGTTTATGATACAGAGGTAAACTTGCAGAAATAACAAATAAGAAGAAGTTGAGATCCCAAGAGACTTGAGACTTGACTCTTGACTCATATAGTTTATAGTTGGATTTTGGGTTAGTGAGGTTGACTTAGCAAGGAGAAAATTGAGCTCTTTTCTACTTGTGTCGTAGTCATGTTGTACGATGTACAATGTACAATGGGTACAAGTTACAAGTACATAATAAGTCTACTTACTCCTTTCTCATTCAATCTTCTTTCTTTCTTTCTTTCTATCTCATTCCTTGCCATTAAATCCAATTGTTCTGAACTCTTTATTCAGTATCGAGTCTTGAGCATTGAGCATTCAAAAGAATAGCAAACTGTGTAAACAAATGCAAAAGGGAAAAGAAAAGGATTCAGCTACTTGACCGTATAAGCTTATGACAAATACTAAATACCTGTCTAATGTCTGTAATATAGTGAGAATATCAACAACCAACAACAACTTGTCCACAGTCAGTCAGTTGTCTCTGTAATCGTAGATCTTACATTGAACATCGTTCACGTATCTTGTATTTTGTATTACCCATGAAATTATTTGTTTTTATTTGTCTTTGCCATTCGTCATTGGTCATTGATATAATACTATTTTTCTATTTGATTAACTCGAGTCTGGAGTCTCAAGTGTTTTGAATTTTGAATGTTGAATAGTTGAACGGTTGATAATTCAGACACTTGGAGTTTTGGACGAGTTTTGAAAATTCCGTGTACTGAATACATGCATTGTAAAGTGTACACCCGACACTCTACAAATTTCATGGAGGCTTATTCATTCATTCTTTCATTCATTTAAATTCAGAGCCCTTCACTCGTATTCGTATTTGGATTTGTATTTGTATTTGTGTGTGTATTATGCGTATTAGGTATTATCTATGCACACAAAATATAAAATACAAACGACAAATGACAATAAATTTACTTGTTCTCGTGGTGTTGACAACCTTCGGACGTTTGAGAAAATAGTACAAAGGCTCCCTGTTTAATTCTATTTGTCTACTGATTTGGATTTGAACTTTAGGTACGGAATTATGTATTCTATGAAATCGGATGAACGAAGAGCGATGAACGAGCCTTTTTGATATTCTATTCTATATTCTGTACTGTAGGACATGTATAATATATTATTATCATATTACTATTCCATCAAATACACAAATAATGCTAAGTGGACCTATTGTTCAATATTTCCCTTGGATTTTGACTATCCCCAAAGACAATTGACATATTGTTTGAAAATTTGAGTATGCATGAGGCTCAGTGGACAGAAGGAAGTGGAGAGTACACCGTATAGCGTATATAGTATAGTGTAGAATGTACACTGTACATATTATAGGATTACTAGTGACTGGTGATTGATTATTATTTTCAAAGAGAGTGTCACTTTTTCATTGTCACTGTGTGTGTTCTGTGTTCCTGTGAGAACTCAGTACGTCTGTTTACTACTACTACTACGACAACTAATAATAATAATACTAGTAGTAATAATGCGCGTATTGTTGTTATTCACTACATGTTCTGTTCTTCGTACTGTGTTCTACTGTATGACGATTCTTATGTACAAATAGGTAAATTTTAGATTCTACGGATTCTGACGTTTTTTATTGTCTCCATCGACTTACAACTTACATGGAATATTATATTATATTATGTACAGTGTCCTAAATGTCCTATACTAGTTACAAGATACTAGTTGTTATGCTGTATACAAGTATAGATAAGGAACAACATATAAAGTATAAAATATAAAATATGATTCAAGTTTTTAAATGTGTTCAGTGTTCATAAGAAAAAAAGTACCTATGAATGTGCATGATCAATGAGGTATAAAAAGTATGGAGTATGAAGTATGGACGATGGTCGATGGCGATTCTTCTTTTTTTTCTATTATCTCTCTTGAGACTTGAGACACTGGACTCATACTCATATTCCTGTATTCTCAATTCTCAGCTTAGGTCAGCTTAGTTCAGCTCAGCTCTCTACTCGCTATACTTTCTACAGGTATTGGATTATGCATGAAATCTTCTTGTTCTCCTTCCTCTTGTGCTATCGTAATGTTTTAGTATTGTCTATGATGATGCCAAAATGTTTCTTTGAATTTCCTACCTGGGAATTCACAATGACAATGACAATGCTAGTTAAACAATGAGGTTTGTCGTACGTCGTACGACTCTATTTGTTACAAAGAAAATGGTTTCTAATGCGCTTACTTATTACTTATATTGTACGCGGATCGTAGATCATGTCTTGATTCCTGATCAGAACTTTATTGTCTATAGGTTTTAAGAATACTAAACTCTGTTCTCTATACTTTGTGCAATGTGCAATGTGCACTCTATCAGTTGTACCTAATAACTAGTACGTGATCACATTTTATATTTTACACAGGCTAATAGACTATTAACCCCTTGTTTTTATTCATGTATAAAGTATAAAGTATGAGGATTGAGAGACTAAGCGGATGAGCAACTACCTTGGCCATTTACATGATACATGACCGCAAACTGGTCACTGCTCATTGATCGCTGTCAAAACTTTTTATGTGACAATCCAATCCCGTTCCTATTCATGTTCATATTCATATTCCACTTGATTGATTTTCTGAGAATAGACTGAGAAAACTGTACTTTCACATATTAAAATAGTGAAAGAAAGAAAAAAGAAAAAGAGGATTGGCAAAAATTTGGACTTCAGTTGGATTTTGGTCGTCCTCCCCACCGTGAATTCATTGAATGCAGTGAATAAAGTGACAGTGACATCTGCATGTCTGTCACTGAATGTTGAATAGAATAGAAAATCAAAGACAAGTCCAGTTCAGTTCAAGAAAAGAAAAGAATGCCAAAGTTGCAGTATTTCAGTATTCCAGTGTTCCAGTGTATGCATTCAAGTAAAATCAACTATTCATTTTCTTACGGTTTCTAGGCTTGTTTTTTTATGCTTTGCCGGTTATTATTAGACCTAGTAATTCAAGGGACAAAGTACAAAATAAATGCTAGTATATGTGTGTCTAGTATCTACAATCTACAATCTAGAATATTATATTTATGTTATTACAGCAGGATAACAATAATAATTTTGATTGTGTGGAAACTTGTAGAAATGTACAATATACTTATGAACATGAACTCTTTTAGTTTGAACAACTATACAGAACATAAACTTCAATATACAACTATGGTTATACAAAAAGTAACAACTGTGAATATTGAATAATGAACGATAAAGATTATAGTAACTTTAACTTGAACATTGAAGATTGCTACGCAAATACAAATACTACTACAAATACAACGTGTGATAAGATTTTTTTTCTGCCTTGGCAGTTATACTTTGTACGTACACAGTACAGAGTAAATACATGTATACTTTATAATGTCAAAAAACTGGACGTATGGAGTATGGAGTATGGAGATTGGAGAAGCAAGAATTCAAAACTCAAAATTCAAATGAAGTAGACACACGTATAATGTATATTATGTACACGCAGATAAATAAATAACTAAGCCAAAAGGTATAAGAAATCTGAGAAGTGGGAACTGGTCAAGTAGCTTTATACTTTGCTATAGTTTTTCATAGAGTGACATTTTAACGTGTTGATGTACGTCCCTAGATTTATAGATATATCATGTATTATGTATGTGTGGAAACAAGGCGAGGATTCCCCTCTATAATTTTTGAAGGACGTTTCATACTGAAAAAAAGGTTGAAAGGATTAACTTAACTTTCCGATTTCAGCACTCTACCTACTACATGTTCTTCATTCTCTCTTTGATATTTTCCATTTTCCATACATTTTATATTTTAGGATGTGACGATGTGCATCTGAACACAAAATTGAGTCTAAAATTATAAGGAGGTGATTGTAACTGCAAGGGAATTGGAATTGAGAATTGAGAATACTTTTTGTAGTGTGTGGAAAATAGTTATTTCCAAGTTTTTCTCTACTGTTGAATCTTGTATCTTGTTTTCTGTTCATGACAGAACATAACCTTTATCAACCTCTTTCTATTTTAATATTTTCTATACCTACTACTTTTATCTTTCTGTTATCGATATCGGTATCCATGTAGCATAATAAAATATTTTAAGTAGATGTAGAATGTAGAGTTGTAGATGTTCAAATAATACCGATATAGGCGGAGTTTTTTATGTCCATTTCTAATTTGTTTCTAAAATTAGTCAAGGGATTTCTACTATTTCATGTCGTGTCACATTATGGACATTGACCATTGAAACTTGGAAATTTTTACGCCAAGAGAGTAGACAATAGACATGATTATTTTCACCGGAAAAAATGTACTACTACTATCTATAAATGTATTTCGTCGTCACAGGTCACATAACACATAATCATGGGACTACATCATGAGATACATATTTTTTTTGTAATGTGTTGAACAACGCTGCAAATTGTAATAGAAGCATTAGGAATTGAGCATTGTACAAAATTTTCAGAGTGTTTTCCTTGTCTATTACATCATTTCGTTATCCTTATCGTCTTGAATTAGCTTATTCCGAATGGGTTTTGAAAGGGCTGGAGGAAAAACAAACGTCTCATGTCCTCTCAATCAGTTAAATTGGAATTGGAATTCCAGTTTGAATGTGAATGAGAATGAGAGAAGACGTAAATTTAGATGTAGTAGACCAAGTAAAAGCTCTGCGTGTTTCTATAAATAAAACTTTTTTTTTATTTGAATCACTTGATTGCATGCAATTTTAATGGCAAGAAAAGCGATGGTCAGTGACTGTTGCGTGGCATTCCACTTGGACTTTGAATATGAAAGCAAATACGAAAACGAAAACGAGTACGTAACTCTCCAGAATCCAGAACTGTGCTCTGTTGTCTCGGCTTTGTCACAAAAAAGTAAAAGTTTCTTTTTTTTACAGTTCTTTATATACAGCCTAATGTTTAATTATTGTAGAATGTGAAAACATGTGTAGCTACGTTTAAAATGAGCTGATAAATCAAATTAAAATTGAGCATTGAACATGATTCTAGATTCTAATTTATAAAAAGTAAAGTTTATACAATTTACAGTGTTCTTTACAACATAGAGTGTGCGAAATGTACAATGTACATGTTTAAAATAGACACAGAACTCAGAGAATATAATACTTATCTCTCAACTCTCAACTTTTTATCATCATCATCATTTATAATTTGTCAAGGAGCTTAGCAAACAGAGAAGGAGATGAATGGACATTTCTTTTGGACCTTTTAGTATGAGCTGTGAGTAAAATTAAAGAGTAAAGAGAATGTCTTATGTCTGATGTGCTTTGTGGTTCATGTTCAATGGCCTATAGACTGTACACAGTCTATATGTTATCAAATATGAATAATGAATAAGTTGGATTTGGATTTATGTGTAGAAGAAAACAGAAGGTATCTGAGTAATGTCGAATTTGAGGAAGCTGCCTCTCAGTTCTCGGTTCTTTGATGAATGTATGACCAAAAGAAGAAGAAAGAAGGAAATAAAGAAAGATCATTTAAGAAATAATGGAACAGAGAGTCTTAACAATAATAACTAATTAGTTTTGCCAATATATGAGGAAATATTCCCTGTAGATTCTAGATTCTAGATTTCTATCCTCAGACTAGAAATGTTTTTTCAACACATCTACACAACTACGTGNAGGAAATATTCCCTGTAGATTCTAGATTCTAGATTTCTATCCTCAGACTAGAAATGTTTTTTCTACACATCTACACAACTACGTGTTCAGTCTAGATCTAGAATCTAGAGTCTAGTTTGTGTATAGTTTGTGCACGTGTGTGTAAGTATTGTTTGAAGGAAGTAGAATCTAATAATTCCTGTTTCCTTCTCCACTGTTTTTTGGACACTGGGTTATTTTTAGGAAATTCATGAGGCTATTTGCTATTTGTGTGTTTGTGTGTGTGTACAGATATGTACGAGTTGGAGGCAATTAATGTTTTCTACTTTCTACACTTTCTATTTATATACGCAATGTGTGTTACAAAAAGCTGGGAGCTCAGAGTAACTAAATATTATGAATGAATGAATGTGAATGCGAATGTATATTATAGTTTGTATAACAGTATTAAGCCTGTGTACTGTGTATTGCACAGTGGTTGGTGTTTGGTGTATGGTCGATGGTCGATGAACATGTGGGATTTAATCAGATTTGTGCACATGACTATTAACCGAATTCCTTCACAAGCTACAGTAGAGAGTTTTATATTGCGTACAGAAATGTACTCCGAACTTCACGTTCATTTTTGAAGGTGACCCGGGGACTTTTTGACCATGGTCAAAGCGAGAAAGTTTTTGGAAAT
>JABASP010001999.1:0-23539 GCA_019776565.1 Sminthurinus signatus | reverse complement strand
TTGCAAGAAACTGGGCAGTTTTCCCGTGAGGCTGTTGCATTCATACAAGAACCAGGATGAGCAAACGATATTCCCCTCCTGAAAATAAAAGGAAAGGAAGAATCCACAATTATTACTATTATTATTATTACTATCACAAGAAAATCATGTTAAACATGACGAACATCATCATGAATCCTCATTCATAGATTCACATCCTCCGTCGTTCGTCCTATCTCGTCACCTCGTCTTTTCTTTTTATTTTTCTTTTCGTTTTTTTTTTGCATCATCATCAAAAAACAAAAGAGAGGAAAAGACAAAATGTACTTTGTTACCTATTTAATAAAATGCACGTTTTTTTCACGGTTCGTTAGAATCATGTAAAAAAGTTAATACGAGTGTAGTGTACAACGTACCATGTATTTAGTATTTATACTGCACATTGTACATGCAAGTAGTATGAGTAAGAGCATCCGGAAAATGTCTCAGAATGACCACATACTGCATACATAATACACAATACACAATATAGAACACAAGTACATCCAACGTGGTATGAATAATTTTTTTAGCACGGTAAAAACTGCATACATGTTTTTACATATACATAATATATATATATAGTTTGTGCGTCACGAGAATAACCGTCAGGAAATACTGACTTTAGAGAACGTTCAATGAACAAGTAACCTACATACTACATACTTAATACTTAAATATGTATGTAGAAAGAAGGAAAGACAAAAAAGCTTCAGCTGGTCTAAATTTCAAAAATGTCATGAATGTCTAACTGAATCTTTAAACTAAAGACAAAGCTAGAGTAAGTGATCACAACTATAAATTCTTCACCAAGAGAGAATTTCACCAAGTCTGTGCTTAATAATCCCAATGACAAATATTGAGAAGACTGGACATGATTAGCAAGAAAGAGTTAAACGTGGGCTCTCTTCTACATTTTGCTTGTTATTCATTATCGTGACTGCTTTTCTGTAGTAAACAATTTAATGTTACAGAGTGTATTACTTTTTAATGCTTCACTGTACTGATTAATATTTTATGTATTGGAAACTCATGATTATAAAACTATACAGATTATTGACCACTGACTATCGACATAATCAAAAAGTTGCTTATATCTTCTTTTTATTACAAATTTTCAATTCTGTAGAATATGTTTCTATTCCACAAGTAAATTGAGTAGGGCTTTTTAAGTTTTACAACAGTTCAAAGTAGGTACACAACTAATGTTTTATCTTTTTTCAATATATTATGTACAATGTACACATTATGGAATTTCTGTGTACATGATATTATACTAGATTTTATATGCTACTTTGAAATGCCATTACAATGAGTTCGATTTACAATTACATTTTAAAGTTACTTTGAGGATTTGTACAAGTAGCATTTAATTTATTTCAATGATTGGAAAATCGTGAAAAGCAGCAGGAGAGAGATCAAATGACCATAAAATAAGTGATCGTGTCATGAACTTTGATTTTAATCCTGTGTCAGACGTCAAAAGTCAGAAGATGAAGTAGCATGTAAAATATTCAAAATGTACAACTTCTTTAGGGCAATCACAAATATTGATATTATTCCTACATTATTTCAACCAAAAATGACTTTTTTTTTTAAGTTCTAGAACAAATTATGATGACCTGAATTGTTGAATTTCGAGTAAATGTTCTAGAGTTCCATCTATTATTTATTATTTAAACTGGAGGTCAACATTCTTCAACTTTAAAAACATTAAGATTTAGTAGCCAAAACTCTCCGTTTAATTCCAGATGAACGTGTTCTATGGTTTACTGTTCACACTACTGTATGTATGGATTTTGAATGAGAGTAAAAGCCTGCCGTAAAAAAGTCTCAAGTTCTTGACCATAGTAAATAATAAATACCATTGTCATTGTAAAAAAATAGAGACATCAAGATTAATCTTTATTTATACTTCTGTAATCACAATGCCCCCATCCTACACACAAGAATATTTATTTTCTTGGACATCAGATCCTCAATTGTTTTGATACGATTGACAACTAAATAAACAAACATGCACATTTCATGTACTCATGTACTTGGGCATATCTACATATGCATGCATGTGCAATGTGTAATGCAAAAGGTATCTGTCCATCTATTCCTAAGTATAAACTCATTTAAATACTTAATATTTCAAGTAGAGCTGAGACACGCGAGATTTTTCGCTGTCCTAATTCTACTTGTCAATTTTTTCCTTTAGTATTTCTAGAAGTGTTACACATCACGTTGTCTTCTTGTCTCTCGCACTCTTTTCTTTGTCTTTGTCTCTGTCCCTGTCTTTCTCTCCTCTCGTCCACATCTTTACACTACAAAAATTCAAGTCATCCACTGACTGGCTGCTTGTCGTAAAACTTTGTAAGCTGCCCTTTACACCTTTATTGTCTCCTTCATCTTCATCTTCAAAGTCAAAGTCATCTTTTACTCATATAAGCATGTGTGTAGTGTGTGCACTGTACATACAACATACAGAATGCAGTTCATCCTATTGATTTAAATGTCAATGTCAAGAGAAATTGCTTGTACATTTACACTTTACACCAAATGAAATAAAAACGTCCAGTCCTGATTCTTGATTCCTGATTGAGTGAATGAATGAAATGAAATGAAGTGCATGCATGCATTCATTCATTCAGTCGTTCATTTCTATAGCTTGTTATTACTAGTTACTAGTTAGTAGTGTATCAACAATTGACGCTGTAGGATACTCGTCAATCAATCAATAAGGAAAAAGGAGGAAGATTATACACATGAAGTCACATAATTATATTGTATTTGAGAGAAAATAATATACAATACACAATCCACCCAACATGCAAACTCATGAGCAATGGCCAAAAAACAAAACAGTGACTTCATCCCGAGAATATATTATATTATTGAATTGTTTAAAGAAACATACACAATAACAATTCCAAGTACCTGCCTACAAGCTACAAACTATAATCACTGCAGTCTAATGTTTACTGTTTGCATGCAGTTAACAGTTCTTATAAGGTCAATTAGTTTGTAGTGTGTAGAGTGTAGATAAAAAGTTTAAAAGGCAAACTGCAACAGATTCTGGATTACAACCGAATTGCACATTGCAATTTCCGATGCATTTCAAAAGATTCTTCCAGTTCCCATTTAAAATGTACATATGATATTATCAATGTAATTTAGAAAAAAGAACAAAGGGTTTTGAATATTGAAATTACTCGTACTGTGTGTTTTGTACTCTCGTGAAATTCCATTTAATTGAACTCGGATGTTTCTCTCGGATGAATTAGAATTCTTAATCCATTTTCAATAATCTCATTTGACATGTATCTTTCTCAACTGTCATAACTTTATTAATGACAAAGTAAAAAAAACTTGACAGTAGTTGTAAAATTCCAAGTACTACTTTTTGTATCGTAAATACTGCAGTAAAAACAAAAGAATACATACTACAGAGTATCCTAATATTTAATATTTGATACATAAACCAATGTATAGGAAAACAGTAATTATAATTATAAATTCTGCCCACGTCTATGAATGATGTTTCCTTTTACTTTTTACTATATCATGTATATGTATACATGTTTTGACTTTTGACATAAAAACTGACAAAAGAAGAATGGAAGAATCAAGAAATTATGGCAGGACGTCCGACATGATTTTTCCATTAAAACTAATAGAACTGAATTAACACGTTTATAACTTGTAACATAAAACCATAATTTATTTCATTTACCTGTTTGTTTTTTTAAAACAAAAAACAATGAATCAAATAAGCTTTTGTAAAACAATAAGCAATCATAACAAACCACAATTAAATGAATGAATGTAAATTTCCATGCATTATAGTTTATAGTTTATAGATTTTATGTTATATGTTGTATTATTGATTATGATTCTGATGAAAGCTAAAAGTATTGTCACTTTTAGGGAGCGAGCGAAGCGAGCTCCCCTTATTCTATCATGTTGTCTGTCCGTCTGTCCGTCCGTCTGTCCGTCTGTCCTTTTCACGGTTCCAGCCAAACGGCTTAACCAAATCACATGCGGTTTTTTCCATTGACACAATAATACTAGCCATCAGTGCTGTATGTATTTTTGTTTACTCTCCGACTCACGCAACCCTCCGAAATCCGGGTTTTAGTCGGTTTTTTATGCAGAAAATCCATATAAAACCGTATAAAACCTAGATAGGTATGGGTTATGGGGTATTTGATGAGGGCGAACTCGAATCTGAAGTTTGTTTTTCATAATTATGGTCCCTTGACCCCGAATCCGGGTATTATTCGGGTTTTTATGCAGAAAATCCATATAAAACCGTATAAACCGACAGATTATAATATTTTGAAATCTGTGTATCAGTGCGTCAATACAATATTATAATCCGTCGTGTATTCTGGCTAGCTCCCTCTTTAGGTACTCCCGTACCCGTGTTTATGTTTCAATAATTATTATTTTCATTCTATTGTAT
This sequence comes from Sminthurinus signatus, assembly GCA_019776565.1. Taxonomy (NCBI): domain Eukaryota; kingdom Metazoa; phylum Arthropoda; class Collembola; order Symphypleona; family Katiannidae; genus Sminthurinus; species Sminthurinus signatus. Next base: position 19,068 of record JABASP010001999.1, on the reverse strand, counting down.
TGATAAAATTCCATACTTTAGAAAGGAGAAAAGCCAAAATTGGACAATGATGTGGATCTAGATGAAATAGCAACAACTTGTCAAAATTATACTGGAGCGGATTTAGCTGCATTGGTACGAGAAGCATCAGTTGCAGCATTTAGAGAACTAGTTTTAAAACCTAATATTGAAGCTAATACGGAACATGATATTTCTAAGAAGGATGAATCAGATTTGAAAGTATCAAAACGTCATTTTGAGGCTGCATTTTTGAAAATAAAACCATCTGTTTCTAAAAAGGTTCCACCACATTGCAAATTATCTTAATTTTTTTTAGAGATCAACATTTTATGCTTCATTTATTAAAAGATGTACCAAAAAAAACAAACGAACTAATATGTTTTTGTTCTTGTTTCAGGATCTAGAAAAATACGCTGGGATGAAGGAGAAATATTCTCAACTTAATTAATTATTTATAGACAACAAATTTCTGTATGGAATGTATGAGAGAATGTTTTAGCAATGAGCATGTAGCTTTTTTATGTATAACTTTTAAAATAATTAATGATAGTACATAATAATATTATGTATGTCCTCTCGTTATTCTTTTTCTTCGAAAAGGGTTTATTTTCACGACAACTTTATTTTATTTTGTCATTCTTGAATAAACTTTATCATAATTCTATTTACCTTTAGGCATTGTTATGTGAGGCATGATCAAAATTTGATTGGTCGATTGATTGTTTTAATATACATTTTATGTTTTTAATATTTGCAAAATTGGTTATTTTATGAATAGTTTGTAGTAGTCATGTTTATTATTACGTCAAATATTCATGTCACTAAGATATTTATGTATAAATGTACTATGTGTAAATGTAAGGTAAAATATAATAACTAGTAACCAAAAAAAGTAGATTATAACAATATATTATAGTGTAAAACAAATTTATATTTTGTATCGCACTTAACTGACTGTTCTATATAATAATAATAATAATATATTATTAGATAATTTACTAAAACTGAGAGCTGTACATCCATTACGTAGAGCAAAAACGTTTTTGAGTTTTTTTAGTAAATATGTATAGTGAGTGTAAATTCTTGATGAATTACAATCTATTCAGTTTGTATTATTTTATGCAATGATTGGTAATAACAATTGTCTAGTACTTTTGGGAAGTTTTATTTAAGAAATAATATGATGTATATAATATGTAATGGTAGAATTATTATGGTAATTATATTGTATTTGTCACAAATGTACTACCTACATAATATATTTTGAAGTGTATGATGATGCTATGTATTATGATTTATGATACTGAAGAACAATAAAGCATAAATAATTCGTATTTTGAGTATGGACTGAAAATCTTAAGCGTTAAAGTATATAGTTTTTTCTGAATTTCTCTCATTGGTGCATGATACCAAAAAACATAAAAACGGATGGATGAGACATATTATATATATATACGATGTGCATGAGTTGCGAATTTAATATCACATTGTTTGAGAGTATTTTGTATAAGTTATCTTAGTATAAAATTGTCTATTTTTTGGCGAATTCAGCAAAAACAACTTTGAAAGCGCTGAAAGTTTCAATAGCTGTAGGGATAATTTGTGCAGGTGGAAGAGAAAATCCATATCGTCCTTCATCTCTCAATTCTGTAGTGTATGAGTATTTGACTCCACCGGCCCCCTTAGCCCAATCGTCAGATCCACCCTTTATACAAAAAAAGAAAATAATGTTTTAGTCATCAATAATTAGTTTGTTTTGTGCATTTGCAAAAGTAAATAGGCTAAAATACAATATATGCATGGAACATAAAAAATACTGATGAAAACTTACAGCAGCGGCATAGAGAACATTGGTAGATGTACCAATAGTGTATTGAGTTCCATAATGAGAAGTCAACGCGTTGACTGCACGGTCAGCCAAGTTTTTCAATTCAGTGTAATCAGTTGGGAAGGCACCTGGTTAAAAAATCATTACATCATATTATAGCATTCACAAGTCTTATTCTATACGAAATACTTAAGTATTCAGATGATAGAAACGCTTCAAAATATAACATGCTTAGACATTTCACACAATAAACTTATAGTAACTTAGCCTACCCCAGCAATTAACACTACCGTAGAGTGCTCTAATAATGTATACTGAACACTGTATATGGACCCTGACATTGTACACTTAATTATATTGAAACTATCATACGTATCTTATATACAGTGTACAGTATACATAATTAGAGCACTCTACGGTAATATAAACATAAAAATTTTTACTAGTGTATCCCCAGGGAGTCAACCAGTACTGTCCATAAGAGTGGATGGTAATGTAAGCAATAAAGTTGGCATTGGTATTCAAAATGAAATCTCGGATGGCTTGAGTTTCTGGTTCAGAGAAAGCTGATGGTCCTTTGTAGATTTCACTGCATTTATCAGTTGATGTTCCAGCACCTCCCCATTGATAACCAAAATTCCTGTTGGGGTCAACTCCCTTGCAGCCCAAGATAGATGAGTGATCAGATCTTGTTTTCCTCCACATACGATCATTGCTTCTGGAATATTCATAACCATCAACATTCATTACTGGTACAATGTAGAAATCTACAGAGTCAAGAAAGTCGTATTGGTCAGCATTGGCTGTGAGCTCGTTGATGACGTATGTGGCAACAGCGGGTCCAATCCATTCACGTGCATGGAAACTGATTAAAAGAAAGAAACCATCAAATCGTATTATAGCAATCAAAAAACAAAGTACTTAAATATTTAAATGATAGAAACGTTTCAGAATATAACATACCCAGCATCGATGAAAACAGCTTGATTTCCAGAACCTCCTCGTGAGATTTTGATGACTCGGATATCACGTTTTTCAAAAGTTTGTCCAATGGTTTGGACGGAAGCAAGATTTGGATGGGCTCGAACAACATCATCCAACCAAGAATAAATATCAGCAGTACTGTAATAAGCATCCCAGGTTAATCCAGCTTTGCTTTGTTTATTTGCTTTTCTTTCCTCCTCAATAAGCTCTTCAACATCCTCAACATAGATTGAGTGTTGAAGTCCATGACTTTTAAAGTAATCATTGGCGAGGAATTTTTGTTCAGGGGTGATCATGATATCAGTGAATCCATTATGTTTGGGGCTACTCCAGAAATCCATAGTACCACCCTCATACAAACTCACCAAAGCATTAAACTGAGCCTCAGTGGTGGCATTCAGACGATAAACTTGAGTTCTATAAATACACACAAGTAAACAAATTAATTCATTTTTGCTTTTTGTATTTTTTACATTATCATAAGAATTTCCAAAAGTTGAATTTTATTCATATATTTGATTTATTTACAATTGACTAGAATTTTCTATATATATATATTTATTTACCCATGATATCTGCGGACACCTTCAATTGGACCACCGCATACGGCAGCCAAAACGGCTGAAACAAGAGCTAAACAGAGAAATCCCTTCATTTTTCCGTCTAAACAATCCACGCAAATAACCAAGAAAATAAAATTGCTGGACTTTATATATTTTCACAGAGTTATTTAATCACACAGAGACAAAAATAAACTAAAAATAGATAAAACTCACAAGCTTCATCAATTATATTAATTATTGATATTTAGTATTTAGTTTAAGGATGGACAATTCTTATCCACATTTACATATTATTATGATAGGTACTTGAAAACATTTGACATTTGACAATAATTGACAAAACTGTCAAGAGATAAAAACAAACATTTACAGCTTTATAACAGCAACCCCCTTTTGCCTCTTCCACGACTGTATAGGCACTTGATTGTTCTTCTCACACTCAAGTAGTTACACACATCAGTATGTATAATGTATATACATAATGCATACAATGATGTTTAAAGTGTAAATTAGTCAGTAGCTCAGTATTATCAAACAACACACATCATGAATTATGACATGTCATTCGCAATTCACAATATTTTTAATCCCATGATCATTAACCGAAATTCAAAATGAACTCTATAACTGTATAGGTACAAGACAAATGTCAAAAAGGGTGCATAAAATCATTCTTAAACTCAACATACCCTCAATATATGATAGCACATCCAATATGCATATTACATTGGTCAAAAATTTAAACAAAACATATAATGTATAGAGTCGAATAGGTTTTCTCATGCTCATTTAATAATTACCTAACTGTTAAATATGTACACATACATAATACATATATAAGTACATGAATAGTCTGTTTAGATCACGTTCGTTTACCCCTGTGTTTCAATTTTAAGCCTAAATCAATGATCAATAATCAACAGCAACATTATGAATTATAACTACGCAAATCTGTCCATTATTCTGAATTCTAAAGTTTGGGAATTCCCATCAATCACTTTAACCCAAATCCACATGACCACAACAACTGTTTATTTTACAAGAGCATAAAATACATACCTAATCATACGTAATCAGTAATCAGTTTACACGTGGTATGAAATTATAGGTAATAGATTATCCAAACACATGTGTCATTTTTAATTTAGATATAATTTATAATTTAATGAATACATACTTCAGTAGACGGATATATGATAAGAAAAAAAAAGCAGGTGAGAATGGAGAGAGTCATGCACAAATAGTTTATCCTTTATCTTTATTAGTGAGTTTTTATTCCAGCCTAATTCTGGGTTGTATTTATGTATAGTTCATCATTTATCACCATTCAAATTCATAAAAATACTATTATTTTATCAAATCCATCAATATTTGGAATTTTCACACAAAACCTGTCATGTCTTTAAATCACGAATACATAATATGCGCAAAACTTTTAGTGTCAAGTGTCAAGTATCAAACGTTTATACAGTTTAGTGCAAAAACAGAGATAAGAGAAATGTTCATAGTTGGGAAATATTTCTGGGAATATTTCCGTGCTTGTCAATTGTCAGTATAATATGCAGCTGAACAGTGCAAGTTTTATACAAAATCACCGTCTTATTTGTACTTTATACATTGTATCCCGTATTATATATATAGATCAAATATGGCTTAATTAAATCAATTGTATAATGTACCGTTTCTGATTATGTTTATCGCCATTCAGTTTTATGTTCATGAAACATGTGTAAACACAAAGTATAAAGTTTATAGACCGTGTGTGCTTTTTACAGGTGATGAAAGCGGAAGAGAATAAATGAGTCTCATGTATACATACAAACACTGAGACTGCATACATGAGAATATTTGGGATGAGTAATAAAGATGAGTGAAATGTGAAATGAGATCTGGATACTTATTAGGAAGAAAAAATGTGGTATTGTGTGACATATATAGCTATTAGCTAGTGATTAGACTTTGAACACGGAACATAAACCAGTTTTTTTCAGACAGATTGAATTGCGGATATTGTATTTATTAGTATTAAATACTTATTTAACCATATGGTGACACATAATTTCATTATGGGCATGTAAATAGCCATTTGTTCGGTCGATGACCATTAGGAAAACGAATAACAAGACATAGATTTGTGTAGTAGTAGTACTATACTTTGGTATATGGTATGTGAATGGGTTCCTTTTCGACTTTGTTGTTTCTGATATTGGTTACAGTGGGACATTGTAATGTCATTTATTGTAATAATTGTCATTTAATCCTTAGACTTGATACACACACACAAACACACAGTCAATCAGTATCGTTTACTTTTCTACTTGGATAGTTTCTAGTTTTTAGTTTTTTTTAGTCCTCCAAAAAAATCAATAGTAGTGGCATTTCTCCCATTTTTATTTAATATTTCATATTAGTTTGTAAGAAACATGAACAATTTACGTATTTTTAGTATTTCCCTACCATTTGTATTCCTACTTTTTCAAATCATTATAAATTCGGATGCTGAAAAAGCCTATACGGGGTGAGTATACTAACCATTACGATTTACAACAACAAGTCTCATTTTCCAATAAAATATTAAAGAATCAATGTGACTCAATTTGTATATTCCTTTTGATTGAAGGTACAAAGTGTTCAGTGTTAAAAAGGCATCAACTAAAGATCAATATGAAGCTTTATTGGCATTACAAAAGCAACCAAACTTGGATTTCTGGAGTGATCCAAGTCATATGAGAACAACGGATATTATGGTAGCTCCTCAACAAGTACAATTTGTAGAAGATTATCTCAAAAAACATGGACTTCAATTTGATGTCATGATACGAGATGTTCAAAGGTATGATAATAAAACATGAAATACATATAACACACTGATTTTTTAACTTCTTATTGTAAAAGTAGTCAGCATTGAGCCTTCAAAACATTAATGTGAGAGTGTAAGCAGTAAGCATTTAATTCCATGAAACAAAACATACATCAAGTATACAGTATACATTATACATGTAATGATTCTTACAGAATGGTTGAAAATGAGACAACCACTCAAAGAGAAAATCGACAAGGTGGAATGAACTGGAAGCAATACCATCGTCTTGAAGTGGTCAGTGTAGAGTGTAGAAGCAAGAAATTATTCCTTATATTGCATAGTTTGTGTATTACAAAAGTTAAATCATTTCTTTTCATTTTAATTTTTAATCTTTCACCATAAATGCACACAGATATATGCATGGTTAGAAGCTCAAGCACACCAAAATCCTCGTGTAGTTCAAATTTCCAACATTGGAAAAACTTCAGAAGGACGTCCAATTAAAATGGCTAAAATTTCTACCAGCACCTACCAACGAACACCTGCCATTGTCGTAGATGCTGGAATTCATGCAAGGTAAATAATTGTTTCTTATTTTTGAGTGTGAAATAAGCTAGAAATTGTCTAATCTAAACTGATTACTTGTATTGAAAACGCAGAGAATGGATTGCTCCAGCCACAGCTACATACATAATGAAACAATTATTATCTGTACCTTTGGAAGATCGTGATTTGATTGACAGTGTTGAATGGTATAAATACACACACATGAAATGAGGCATGATATCTTTTAAAATCTCAAAATTATACAAAGTCACACTGTTTTTTTTAAAACCTTTCACTGTTTAATTTTAGGTATTTTATCCCCGTATTAAACCCCGATGGTTATGAGTATACCCACACTGAAGTAAATAATTATTATTCCAAATTGAAAAACATATAATACATAACTGTAAAACTGTTTGGAGCTTGTAAATTGTAAATGAAAGATTTGCAATGAATTTTTATAGGATCGACTCTGGAGGAAAACGAGAAGTACTCATAGTGGTGATGATTGTATTGGTGTAGATGCTAATCGTAATTTTGATTTCCATTTTGGAGGTATGTATATTTGTGTATTCTATACATATACACCTTGCTGCTCTTAAAATATATGTATCTATAAAGATTTTATTTCTTTTTGACTTTTAAACTATTAGAGGCTGGTACGAAGGATGACCCTTGTGCCAATACATATCCCGGACCTTATGCTTTCTCTGAACCTGAAGCAAATGCCTCTGCTACTTTCCTATGGAACAATCGTGGAAAAGTTAGAGCTTATTTGACACTTCACAGTTACTCACAACTCTTCCTAACACGTAAAAAATGAATAATAATTATTCATTAATTTTTTTGAGAAATCAGACGATTCCAAATTTAGAGTAAATAGGTTGAAAATCCCCCGTCTTTAATTTTTTTTAGCTTATGGTTACACTGAAGATTTGCCTGAAGATTATGACGAATTACATGAGTTGGGAGTGAAAGCAGCAAAAGCTCTTGAGGAAGTTCATGGTAAAAAAACTAGCGTCTAAAATTAAAATACTCTGTTAAAAACATGAGAATCTATCTTTGAACTAAAATTAAAATTAAATTGGTAACTTGTGAAATTTCATTATGTACATAGGAACTGAATACGATGTTGGTGCACCCTCTCACATCTTATGTAAGCATAGAATTTTGTTGTTTTTTTTACTGAAGTTTGCTTGTAGTAACTAAACCTAAAATCTAAAACATTGTGTAATGTGTAACTGTTCAAAAATGTAGACGCCAATTCAGGCAGTTCTCGTGACTGGGCAAAGGGTGTGGCTGAGATAAAATATCCATTCACAATGGAGTTGAGAGACAAAGGAGATTCTGGTTTCCTCCTTCCAGCTTCTGAAGTACTAACAATTAATAACTAATACCAATAATATTTGCATAATATGTTTAACAGACAAGTTTATGGTTCAAAAATATGTGCATACTTTTACCATTCTATAGATTTTACCTACGGCAGAGGAAACATGGGAAGCTGTAAAAGTAATCGCGCGTAAAGTGATCAAAGATTCTCAAACACGACAAAGACCGAGAAGACCTTATCCTATCAATAATTATTTTATAAATTAATTTATTTAAATATCCTGTTCTTGTCTTTGGGGGGTTTTGGTTCTATTCGGGATGAATTTGGAATCGGTATTCGGTATTGATAAAGCACAATGTAAACTCTACGGGAACTTTTTTTCTTCAAACCTAATCAGCAATACTAAATACTAACTACAAAAAATATTTATTTACAGATTTAATATTAACACAGCATCATGACTTTTTTACCTCTTTGTGTACACTATTTGTAGAAAAACCTGATTAATTATAACTGACATAATAAAATAACAAATACTTGTGTCTTTTACAATTTATAACACCAGTCACCACTGATTCCCTTTTTCTCATGCTTCTCTTTTTATTGTTTTCAATTTTCAACTACATATATATGCACATTGAATTCCAAGCTAAAAATGAAAAAGAGGTTAAATATTATGATTTATGAGGAGAGTCTAGTCAAGAGTTAATGAACTTATATAGATTTGTATTCGGGGTCAAGTATGGACTGGGCCAGAGAATATGCAAAAGTGAAATATGCATATACTGTTGAACTCAGGTTTGATTTTTTGGATTTATAACTTTTCTTCCTTTGTACAAATAACAAAATACAAAATAATATATGTATATACTTTAAATTTTAATGAATACTGAATACTTTTTCTTCTGTTTGAATTTGAATACGGGTAGAGATGATGGGAAAAACAAGTTTTTTGTACCAGAATCAGAAATTATTGAGACTGGAGAAGAGACTTGGCAGGCTGTGAAAGTGATTGCTCGACAAGTTATCAAAGACAGTCAAAGGAAACCAAGTGGTGACTTTAACGATATCCCAAATTCAAGTCAAAATAAAAAGTCCACCAAAGAATCGGATGATGAGACAGAAGAAGAAGAAGAAGACGTAGAGGATGAAGAAGATGGTCCAAGTAAGGCGTAAAATACCACACACTCACAAATAGTTATGTATACATACATGATAAATGTAAAGACACATGAACAAAGACAAAATTAGTTACAAGCTCAATGAACTTGATGGGAAAACGTGTACATAGTTTTTTGGATATTCAGATGTGCATCTTTCTTTGTGATAAATCTGTGAGAGAAAAGTGATATATAGATAAAAACGTGCACACTGCACACGTACAAAAAGAATTACACATTTGCACATGTGTCTGTAGTTTGTCAACAGATGCCTAATGGACATTTTTATTAGCATTATAATAATGTATGCACAAGAACAGAAAATCACCAATAACTCTATTGTATTGTTTTCTAATTAGTAGTACTGATGAAAAGTAAAGTGAACAGACATCAGACTCATGCTGTCTTGTACTTTGTACTGTATGTTATAATATGTAGTATGTACTGATTTTCATAATTCATTGAACTTGAATGAGATGAAAACCAAGTGTTTTTAAGATATATGTACGTTGTACGTTATTTGTTACAATAGGAAGATATAAAATATACAATGTACAATGTGCATGCAATGGATGGATACTGGATAAAATGCTTTTTTTCGTAATAAACCAGTAATTTATTTTACAAGTCTGAAACATGTAATAATTATTATCATAATAAAGGCATTCCTATTGAAAATCTGTCTAGAGTTACAAGCATTTGCACTTGTATTTTTCCCCTGGATGAATATCATGTCATAAAAAGTGTCGGACCAAAAAAAATATTATTTTGATTTGAATAGACAAGTGAAAAACTTATATAAAGGACGAGTAAAAATCACTCGACTCTTATTACTTTCATTTTTTTAAAACTCATCAAAATGGCCGCTGTAGCTGCCAGTGTCACGCCATATTTTCTTCCAACTTTTGCGTGTTTGTTGGCTACGTACAACCTACAAGGAGTTCGAAATTATGATGGGTAAATTTTACATTTAATTTTCTTATTCTTAGATTCATTTTAAATTTTCAGTGAGTTTTAACTCGTGTGCATTACATACAACATAATATGTAATTTACTTATATTATTATAATTTAAGGTATCAAGTGCTGAGAGTGAACATTACAACAAACCCAACTTTTGAAGCTATCAAGAACATTTTCTATCAAGATGACTTTGACTTTTGGTCAGTACCAAGTATGAAAAACCCAACTGATATTTTGGTATCACCAAAACAAAGTAAGTTTAAATTTTATCAATTTCCCACCGTAGCTCATTCGTTGCAAATTAATTATTGCATCTTCTTTCATGTATCATTTCAAGTTTATAGAGCATATATATACAGTGAAATTATAATGAGTTTTTGATTTTTTTATAGTTGAAAACTTTAAAAGTATTCTTGGACTTTTGGGACTGCCATATGAACTCCTCTTGGAAAATGTTGGACGGTATAAAAAATAAAAACATAGTGGATTTAAAATTTAAAATTTGTATTGATGTCAAAATACTAATTGCTCAAAAAAATATTTTAAATGTTTATAGATCCATTGAATATGAAAGAAAATGGTCAGTGGCCAGATCTGATGACCATCAGATGACATGGACAGCTTATCAACGTTTAGCTACAATTTACAATTGGATGGACGCCATGGCTGAAAAATACCCATCACTCGTCACTGTTGAAGATGTTGGAATGAGTACTGAAAATAGGCCAATGAGAGTCATGAAAATTTCAACAGCTGGCCAAAATTCTACACGACCAGCAATTTGGATTGACGGGGGAATTCATGCCAGGTAAATAATTGTTACTTATTTTGAGTGTGTATGTGAGTGTGAAATAACCTACAAATCGTCTAATCTAAACTGATCACTTGTTCATATTGAAAACGTAGAGAATGGATCAGTCCAGCAACAACAACTTGTATGGCAAATGAACTAATTACACAAGCCACCAGATCTCGTCGTCAAAGATTTGTAGACACTTTTGATTGGTAAATTCTTCTGACAGTTGTTTATTTATATAATTTATGAGTTTTTTTAGCATAACATGATTTTGTAATACATAATAATGTAATATGTAATATATTATATGAAATCCTATTAGGTATTTTGCACCCGTTTTAAATCCAGATGGTTACGAATTTACACACACCACAGACAGATTTTGGAGGAAAACACGAAGCTCACCTAAACGAGGAATTTTTGATGCTATTTTTGGATGCTGCAAAGGTTAGAATTTAGAATACGCTGATTAATATATTTGTAGCTCTAGCTTACATGTTCTGTAATATGGGTGATTTTATGATCTCTTTCGCCATTCCTTTCAGGAACCGATCCAAACCGAAATTGGAATTTCCAATGGGGAGGAAAAGGAACTTCCAAGAACCAATGTTCCCAAGTTTATGCTGGTCCATCTCCTGGATCTGAACCTGAAGTTGCTAGTATCCAGAAATATGTGTTTGATCGAAAAGATCAAATCAAACTCTTCCTTACCTTCCACAGCTACTCTCAACTTTTACTTCTCCCTTGGGGGTATGAATTTAGTGTTTTTAAAAGTTTGTTTAGCTATTTTAGTCGAATTAACTAAAAAATAATCAGCTTTCACTGGATAAAATGCTAAATTTTTGTACTTTTTTGGGATCTGAAAATTTGCAACTATAGATATGACCATCATCGCGTAGATGACTACGACGAACTGGTAAAAATTGTGTACCTATAATACAAAACACACGAATTCACTATTTATTGTACATGGTTGTGTACATCTTACTTATTGTATTTTTTATAGATGAGAGTTGGAAACAGAGCATTGGACAAATTGAAGAGCGTCTATGGAACTGAATATAAAGGTGGTGACACAGCCGAGATTTTGTACCCAGCAGCTGGTGGAAGGTAAAATTATTTCGTTTTAACAATTCTCTTTCCAAATTTTCCTTTTTTTCCTGAAATCTAAAAGCAACAATAGCATTAATAAATTTTGTTGTACTTTTTTTTGCTAATTTCAGTCATGACTGGGCAAAGGGCAAGTTACAACTTACTTTATTTTTTAGTGCATTCCAAATTCTTATAACAAGTTTAAACTTTACACATTAACAATTATTATTGGTTCAAAATTCTAATTTTCTTACATAATGTACAGGTGTGGCTGGAATCAAATACAGTTACTGCTATGAATTACGTGACAAAGGTCGTTTTGGATTCCTCCTGCCTGCCAATCAAATCCAGGCTTCCTGTAAGGAAACTTTTGAAGCTGTAAAATCAATGGCTGAAGATGTGATGGCAGTATACAGATTGTCTGATAAAGCTGGTTCAGATGAAGAACTGTACCCTATTGGACAATGAAAAATGCAATAACTGATTAATATATTATAGTGTGCACTGTGTGTAATGTACATCATTATGTATATTGATTGAAAAAAATATGTACTAGTGAAGGTACATGAATTATGAGTAACATCTTAGTAGCGGTATAAGAGAAGCAAAGATAGGAAAATGAAGAAATTATGACAGTTAGACTGATCTTACAGTAAATATAAAACAAAGGGCTTTCCAAAATGTAATTAATTATTTACTATGTTTCGTAAGTATAAGCACGAGTACTGAATACCTGTACATCAGACATCCAATATGTAAAAATGAATAAGAAAATACATATGTATTCCATGAATAAAAGGCCCCAATATTTATTCATTTACTGTAAATACAAAATCCTACGTTTTAAATGTCTTTAACTTTTTGTGTCAAAAGTCATTAGTAATAAACATGATGAATCATACAACATACAACATTCAACTTTCCTGCACACATAGGTAACACAGTCTACCTACTACCTATTATCCCTGCTGCTCTGTAATTTTTAGTCAATATAAAAATTTCCCCAAATACCTACTTACTCTGAAAATCAACTGATCTAATTTCTAATTCCTTTATTGATGTATTTTTCCTCCTTTTTCCTTTTTCTTGTTCACTCTAAAGTGTCTGTTTGTGTATCATGTGTTATGTGTATTGTAATGACTTTAGATACCTAGATACATTGTATATGTACGGGAACAAATAGTAGCATTTATGTTCGTCATATGTTGGTCATTACTGTTTTCAGAGATCTACCGTTACTATTATCGCCTCATACGTAAAGGGATGAACCCTTTACGGTACTTTATAGGAAAAGTACATTTGAAAGTCTAGGATATTTTGTTTTTATTTTATAAGCTTCATCATAAAGTCACAAATAAGACTCTCTGTTCCATTTCATTCTTACTTTCCTTTTCAATACTCGTAACTCGTAATATTCTTCTCCTAGTTTCCAGTCCAGTCTTATATTTGGTGCTAGTTTCTAATTTTTGCATGATTGATAATCAAATACTGGACAGCTTTTATAGCTAAAATCTTAACCAACATGTTATTTGTGCACAGATTAAATGTGCAATCACAGGTTTTTTGTGTATTATTTATAATCAGTTTGGCAGTAGTGAAAAACTGCGCATCAGAAGTGGAAAAAGATTACTCTGGGTAAGAAAACGACAAATAATAAATACACATTGTGATTCGACCAAACACATTTTTCATATTTTGACAACAAAAGTAATCACTTTTATTCATTCATTCCATTTTTAATGTATAGTTTCAAAGTATTCAGACTCCAAGTAAATAATAATGAAACGGTGAATGCACTCAAAGAATTGGAAAATGACGGTGTTTTTGACTTTTGGAAAGAACCGACACTTGGTGAGACTGATGTTATGCTTTCACCAGACCAAGTTCCACAACTAAAGAGTTTCATGGAGAAACATGGAATTGATCATGAAATCATGTTTGAAAATCTCCGATCGTAAGTACACATTGACAAAATAAAGTATATAACATAAAGTATTATAAATTGTAAAAGTCCATTGAAAGTTTACATATGTATAGCATGTATAGCATGTACAATGTACAATCGTCACCCTACACATGCATAAAATACAAAATACAGTATAAATGTGACTTTTCAGACTATATTATACTTTTTGTTGTTTTTCAAAGGGCGATTACAGCTGAGAGAAAAAATTCAGTAAATAGACTCGGAAACAAAATGAATTGGGAATCTTATCAAAGATTGGAAACGGTAAGAATAATTTTTAAACTCAGAGTAGACTATCTACTCAAATGTCAAATGCATAACATGGTTAATATACTGAGACTGTGTCAATTATTGTCAATATTTTAACTTTGTACATATTTTATGTTTAATATTGTTGAATAGATTCACGAATGGATGGATTCACTAGTTGGTGTACATCAGGACAATGACACAATAGTCACAGTAACTACAGAAATAATTGGATACAGTTACGAGGAGCGTCCACTGAAAATTTTAAAAATTGCCAAAAATTGGGGTCAAATCAATGGTCATAATCGCTCAGCTATTTGGATAGATGCAGGAATTCATGCAAGGTATATAATTGTTTATTATTTTGAGTATAATATATTAAATGTGACTATAAAATAAGCTACAAATTGTCTAATTTAAACTGATTACTTGTATTGAAAACGCAGAGAATGGATTGCACCTGCGACTGCAACGTATTTAGCAAACGCCATAATTGAAGGAAGTCTACGACATGAACTTTGGGCAAGCATGTTTGATTGGTAATAATTCAATATTGTTATTAAAAAGCTTTCTTATACATAATACATGTACGACATTTCCCACGTGTGTGGATTTTGAATTTTGAATGCATACATGTAGGATATTTATTTTTTACACACATTGAAATTTGTTTCTGAAGGTACATTTTACCCGTATTTAACGTTGACGGTTATGAGTACTCCCACACTACAGATAGATTTTGGAGAAAAACAAGGAGTTATCCAAGGCAAGGAAGTTCATTAATTGACCATTTAGTCAACATTTGTGTGGGTAAGTGAAGCATCTGAACAGTAATTATTAATAACAATTGAATGCATAATATTTTACAATTTTATGCATAGGTTAAAAAAATTGATAGTTTCTTTTTTGGATAACATTTAGGAACTGATCCAAATCGAAATTGGGATTATAAGTGGGGAGGAATGGGAGGATCACGAAATCCCTGTGCTCCAAACTACCGTGGAAAGGAGTCGTCTAGTGAAGTCGAAGTTCAAGCAGTTCAAAATTATATTCTATCAAAGAAAGAAAACTTGAAATTATACCTCACACTTCACTCCTACTCCCAATTAATTCTTTTGCCTTGGGGTCATTCCTATGTTTATGCCGATGATTATGAAGAATTGGTAAGAATATTGAAATGTTCTTTTCAAAATATGATAAAACATGGACATTGAAGAAATAATCTAATATTTGGTCTCCATCTCTTTTTTCAGTTGCGAATTGGAAAGAGGGCTGCTAAACGACTTGAGGGTGTAAATGGCTCACGTTACAATGTTGGAGCAACCCCGTATGTTTTGTACCCAGCGAGTGGTGGATCACATGACTGGGCAAAGGGCAAGTTACAAATTACTTTATTTTTTAGTACATCCCAAGAACAAACTTTACACATTACGTATTATCATTGATTATTGTAAACCAAAAATATGGCTAAAAATTCTAATTTTCTTACATAATGTGCAGGTGTGGCTGGAATAAAATACAGTTACACAGTGGAATTACCAGATCGTGGGCTGTATGGATTTTTACTCCCAGGTATTTTACGTTTTATGAAAATATTTTCTCTGAATGTTTTTGCAAGTGTATACTATGGAGAATGTACAATGTATACAATATACACAGTAAATTCGACAGTTACAATAATTTCTTGACTATAATTTCAGCCTCAAGAATTATCCCGACTGGTGAGGAAACTTTAGAACTACTCAAGTCAATGACGGAAGACATGTCTCAACTGTATTACTATACTTTAAAAGACTAATTAATATGATGATAATTATTATCATTATTGTTTATTTATTTATTTATTTGTATTATAAAACGTATACATATGTAGAACGTGAACTGAGAAGACTTCATATTTGATCTATTTATATGTATATATATGTGTATTATTATTAAACAAGTATAAGAGGATGGAAATTTTTCTGCCATAAATCATCAGCAAGAATCATGCTGTTTTTTCCATTTTTATCTTATAGCACATAGTAATTGTATTATACTTCAGTTTTAGAATTAAAACATGAATGATAAAAGAAACTTACCAGTAAATGCAGATATATTCAGTATGCAATATGCAGTATGTTTTTGTTTAGGACTCACAGTTCACAGTAAATATATCACAATTCAAAATTTAAGGCTTCTAAAATGTCTTTTATTGGTTGAACTTTTTTATTTATTATTTATATTGTTCTATTGAAAATTTTTATATATCTAGTTATAATATCATTTCCTTAGTACAAGTTAATACATATTTACAATTGTCTGCTCCACTTTTACTCTTTATCGAGCCATGGCCATCAACATTGTATTATTTTCCAAGCTCGTAATCTTTTTTGAATTGGACCTTTTTGCTGAAAAACCAAAATAGTGCATAATATTTATAACTCCGCATGTAATAATTTATATATCTTTTTGCTAAATATTAGATGAGTATATACAGTATACAAGTAAAGTGTAAACCAAATTATTAAAGCAGACTTACAAGGGATTTGTAACTGGTTTTTTGGTTGTTGTTGTTGATAACTCTGGTTTTTCCTCGCCATCTTGTTCTTTTTCTCCCTCCTCCGGTACAGCCTCTTCTTGTACAGGTGCCGGTTCTGGTTCTGGAACAGCTTCTGCTTGCTGTTCATCTTGTGGAGATTCTGCTTGTGCCGGTTCCTCACCCTCCGTTACAGGCTCGTAAATTTTTTCACCTTCTTTGTTCCCACCTGGTCCAAATATGCAAGTGTAGTACTTATTGGTCTCACCTACATGAATAATCAAGAAAAACATAGAATATATTATGTAATAATATAATATTATGTGAAATCTCAAGCAAATTCAGTAAATTCGAAAATCAAACATGATATAGGACCATCTCAATTCTCAATTTTGTGTACCATTTTTTTTATTTTCGCACGCCGTATATCCACACCCCATTGCGTAGGTTTTACTCCAGACCATAGCACTATAAATAAAACAAATTCATTTCAATAGTATAATGAGTGTGATGACGCAGTAAAACGATATTAAAACGGAATCAAATTTACCTGTAGGAATCCATTTTCTTTCCAGATTTAAAGACTACATCTGGTTCGACATTTTTTACACCTTTGTACCATTGCATCAGTGCTTGAGTCCATCTTGGACTTGTATGGGTTGACTTCTTAGAAAAAGCAATAAGTGTTGTCAAAGCCGCTATTTCATCTGGAAGACATGATATACTTTAAACATTTAGGGAGTTTTTAGCTCCTACTCCTCAATTTATACATAATACATAATACACAAAAGTATAATATACATCTAGAGTTCTTTTCAATTATTATTAGGGAGAAAAAACTAACCAGTGGCGATAATAACGTCTTTTTTCAAAGTTTTATCACACTGATTTGAAACTCTCTGTGCAAAAACTTGTAATTCTTGACTCCATTGAATTCTGCGCATTTTGGACGCTTTAGGTAAAAGTCCAGAGTTTCCACCATCTTCTTTTCCCAATAAAAGTCTTTTTCTCAAGCGACTTACAAAACGTATGATAAAATCTATTTCCGTATCATTCACATAACGATCAGGATATGTGAATCCATCAACGTTGTCCTTCAATGCACATAATATATGTTTTTCTCCATATCTTTCACAGTAGTACTGATTTGTCAGTTCCACAACAAACACGTATTCTGAATCCGTTTGATTATATCTATTAAAAAAATTGAAAAGGTGGAATAGAAGTTAGTTATCATCAGTTTTATCAGTGATGTCTGATGTTGAATACTCATATGGATAAAAAATGACAAGGGAGTCAAATGAATTTTCTTACGTTGCAAAATATTTTGCATAGTACTGTAATTCGCCCGTCTCCTCATTAACAACATTCTCTACATGTTTCTCTACCTCTTCTTGCCCTCCTGCTTCCGTCCCTTCATCAATTTGTTCAGTGTCTGCCTGGTTCTCCTGTACTTTATTTTCTTGTTCTTCAGCTTCTTTACTAATGGCTGGTTCTACATCACGTTTCCACCTGAGTAAATCATGTCTCCCTTCTATCAGCTCATTTAATAAATCAGTCTCAATTTCTTGCAAAACAACTTGACAGTTGGAGAAACAAGGGAAAAGGATAATTGCAACAAGTGCAGAGAGAATTAAAAATTTATATAGACTTTTATTATTACTAGTACAATTTTTGTAAATATGAGTATTACTACTTGTTCTACTTCTACTTGTTATTGATACAAAAACCAAATTTTGGTTTTTAAACCCCATTCTGAATATATAGAAATACTATCAAGTTTATATTCCAAGATGAACAAATAGCATCATTATTATTTCTTTCTTTCATCGTTCATCGTATATCGTACATCATAAATCGTCATCATTACCATTTACCATTGAGGTGCACAGAAGGAGACATCAAACAAAGAGTTGAACACTCAGTAATGAACAGATGATAAACATTCATGAGCTTAATTCTTAGGAGTCGAAAATGTAAATATTTGTAAAAGTAGTTACTGCGATAGTGAATTGAATCTTTCAACGTCGTGACTCTTTTTTTGTAAACATTTAGTCAACAATTTATAGACAGCACTTACATAATATAATAGTAAATGCGTATCAGTGTAGAGATGCATATATTTACGAGTAGTAAGTTTTGCAGTTGTATTCTTTGTTTCTTTGCTTACTGAATACTGATAAGTGATAACTGATCAATTTTATTTATTTCGTACACAGTACAAAATACTAATAAACAAAAGGTACAATAAAATACAAAAAATACATC
>JABASP010001998.1:0-23573 GCA_019776565.1 Sminthurinus signatus | reverse complement strand
ACAACAACTAAAAGACCTGCAACAACAACAGCTTCAACTACAACAACTAAAAGACCTGCAACAACAACAGCTTCAACTACAACAACTAAAAGACCTGCAACAACAACAGCTTCACCTACACCAACAACAGCTTCAACAACAACAGCTTCAACAACAACAGCTTCAACAACAACAGCTTCAACAACAACAGCTTCAACAACAACAGCCTCAACAACAACAGCTTCAACAACAACAGCTTCAACAACAACAGCTTCAACAACAACAGCTTCAACAACAACAGCTTCAACAACATCCGCAACAGAACAACCAACAAGCTCAACAACAACTACATTAAAAGCTATCACAATTCCTATCACTGCTACCACATTGAAAACTACTCTAATTCCAATCTTTTCCACCATCAAATCTACTCAAAAATCAAGTTATATCACTACTACTACTAGTACATCCGAAACTACGGGAATTCCTTCTAGTACTACTACTACTGCAATCAAAACTACACGAACTCCAACTCGTACTACAACTAGTACAATGAAAACTACGAAAATTCCTAGTAGTACACCCACAACTTTGAAAACTACTACTAAAAACTCAAATACTACTACTTCCGCCACTCCAGTAAATAATCGTAGTCCAGCAAGATCAGCAGCACTCACAATATCCTCATTTCCTACAATGACTACTACAGCCATTCAAAACACTACGATATTGAACGTAACTCAAAACTCAAAAGCTAAAAGAACCCATACAGATAACGTGAGACCTGCAGCTAAAACTACACCCATGACTACACAACTAACTACTAACGCAGGTACAAATTTCTCTATTTTCTATGTAGGTTTTCTTACAAGTATTGATAATATTAATATTCACATTTCACATACAAAGGTTTTTTTGAAGTTCTAAAATACTTTTAAATACAAGTACAAACTGACTTTACACAACTTAAATGATGGTAACTTTTCTTCTCCCTTAAAAATCAAGTAACTCTGAAACTTAAACAAAACAAAAAAAACACACGTTAGCTTTTTGAACAGGTCTCAAGTTTATTTTTAATAAATCATGAGATATAATATTTTATAATATGATACTTGAGAAGGGAAACAGGTCCAATTCAAATTTTAGAACTCGTCCTTTTTCTTTCCTTCAGTATAATAAACCGAATCTATAACATGAAAAAAAAAGGAACAAAAAAAAACGAAAAGTCACAGAATTAAGAGTTTGTTATTTGTATTCCTCAAAAAAAAACGCATCCAGTATACATATATAATATATGTTCTACATAATATATATCTAAGTAAAATATACGTAGAAAATATGTAACGTGATTTTTTTATACTGAGTTCCTTTGATTTTTGCTGTTTCCTTCGGTTGGATCCACTTACGTCTTTTAGCCTCTAAATAATTTGAAAATTTGATTAAAAATGTATCAGACGACTTGAGTTTTATATCTAGTGATTACATATAGAACAAGAAGTTTTGTTTGTAGAATAATTTAAAGTATTCAAAATTTAAAACAGATTTTACTACACATTACAGTTTTTACCTACTTTTACACATACATGATTGTATATTGTATATCTTAAATTTTAATATAAATCCACACGTAAGACAACTCATAATCATATAACGCTATTTAATATACTACTGTTTTAATAATAAAGACAGCCACAAACTAAATATTATATTATTTTCTGCTTTTTGGACTTGCTACATTTTGTTTTCAATTGTAGAATTATTTCAATTTTCAAATGCTTGTATGATAATATATATTTCAATTCCCCGTGCAATTTCAAATTTTAAGAATTGAAATTGAAAATGTTTAGCAATGGAACATGCTTTTAGACTTTCCAAACTTGAAATTGAAATCTGACAATTGAAAATGAAATACAAGTTTGAAAGAAGCATGATATTATAATATTAAAGAATTTACCATCATTCTTCATTTCTTCATCCTGATTCCTTACTCCTCCCCATACTTTGCTATAGAAAAAAACAAAAGAAAACAAAACAATATGCATTTAATGTAAAATATTAAATTATATGAATGATAGCTTTATAGAAAATAATAATAGTGGCAGTAAATAATGTTAATTAAGCGGCAACTCCCTCAAAAATATAACATTCATTTTTTAAACACTTTTAAACAAAATGAGGAACTTGACTCCACTAATTTCAGGAATACTTACGTAAAAACACCTGCAAAATATCTAATTGACATTGTTTTCATTTGTTTCACGTCTTGTTTTCCTTTTTCTTTCTTTTGACTCAACCTCAATATTCAGTTTGTGAGACTCTTTAATTTAAACAAAATTATAAGATTTGTAATTAAACTGACTCTCATAAAATATATGTATACAAGAAAAATTATGAAACACAAAAGGGAAGGAAAAAACTTTTTATTAAATGTACAAAATATAAAACACTAAAAACCTGTACAAATATTTTACATATTCCACATTCCATTAGAAACCAACAAACTAAAGGAAAACTTAGTTGTTTTACTTTTTTCAAAAAACATACACAAATGTGTTTGTGGGGCTTTTTATGCATATTGTGTGTAAAACTCGATGTACACTAAACATATAATATTTTATTTTTTAAAACTATTTTAATAATTTAATGTGGTGAATTGAATTTAAAATCTTTTTCAGAAAAGTTGATTTCCGCCGGAACACATGGGACAACTTTGACTTTGACTTTTCCTCCTTCAAATTGTAGTCCTTCCAATTCAAACACTGCTGGCGCTGACAGTCACTATTCTCAAAGCTGTAGTAAGGAAAAAATTAAATTGAACGAGAAAAAGAAGAGGAAGTCGTCTTGTTCAATAATCAAAACCAATAGTAGAACATCATTTGATTCTTTTTTAATGAATAATGCAAGCAAAGACATGAGACTTTATCAATACCAAAATATTACTATTTTATTGACGGAGGCAGAGCTATACAAAGTGAACCATATGATTTTTAGATTCTATCGCAGTTTATGCGAGCTTTACTTATACGTGCAGCAAATCAAATTAAACGGAGGTGTCTGTTTGTCTTTGTGGATGTCTTTCTTTCCTTTAAATCCTTTTGATGTCAATTGTGCAAGATACAGATTTAAAGACATTATATTCCCTAAAAATGGTAAGCTCGTTTCAAAAACATATTTATTTTACGTGATAAATTAAAGACTTGAAATTCTGATAAAAATCTGACTTGATAAAAATCTACTTTTTACAGTGGAGGATCAAAAGGATTTCCTTCATTTGACAGCGGAAAAGGTGTGCAAGTGTAAAAATTTAGTGAGCAAACTATCAGATTGTTTACCTCTTCATTTTAACAAGAATGTTTTATGGTTGGATTCAAGTCCCTTTGTATCAAAAACAAAAAAATGTAACCAGAAGCGCAATAATTTTCTTAACTGCAAATTATCTTGGGATAATATAATGTGGGAAGGCTTGTTTTTTTAGTTTGTATGCTTTAATATGCTATAATAAGTACATTACAGAAAAACTAGAACAAGAACGCACACAAAAATCTGATCTACACTCTGCATCCTTCTCATGCTTTCTTCTCTGTATTTCATTCTTTTTGAAATATCATAAGTCTGCTACTTTCTATCTTCAAAATAATATTTAAAATTACATGCAGTAACGTCACAATGTTTTCAACTTGTCATAAATATGTTATAGTGCACAATGGTGTGCATTTAATTTTGCTTCACACATCTAATAAAAATTATACAAATTATAAAAAATAGTAATGTAATAAATGAGAGAAAAATAGTAACAAAAAGAAAAAACAAAATCATCATACATAAATAATCGAATATCTATTCAAAGAACACAGAATATTACACATTTCATAGGTATTATACAGGTGAATAAAACCCTAAAAAGAAACAAACGATGTACATACTACAGTATTTTAGTATGTCCTTTTGCTTTTCATACAATGTGTCGTTCATTTTACAAAAAACAAAATAAACAAGAAAAAAAGAAATTGCACGTGTGTTTGTATTCGTCAATGCTGGAAATAAATGACTACAAAACACAAAACCAGCATCATAATATACAAGACAAATAAGTATATGTTTAAGTATATGTTTGAGTGTGCGTGTGAACGTGCGTCTAGTGTCTAGTGTCTAGTGTCTAGAACATTTGACATGTAAAAGTAAACAATTCACAATCATGCATAAAACGTAATACCATATTAATTGTTCACGTTGATTTCAATTGGAATGTTAGTCGTTGTCTTCGACACGTTTCTTACTCTCGTAATTTTCTTCTTTTTCTTCTTTTCCAACTTCTCTACCCTTTTTTTCAAAAACTTATTTTCTCGGGTCTTGTCATTTGCTCTTTCTTGCAGAAATTCCATTCTGCTCTCCATTAACTTTTGAAACTGCTGGCGCCGTTTGATATGAAAAATGCTTTCCAACAATAAACGTCTCAAGTGTTGGTTTCGTCGTCTAAAAATATATTTAAAAAAAGGAGAAAAAACAAAAATGTCAAAAAAATTAATTTTTTATCTTACAGTGCAGATATTACTTTGAAAAAATTTTCTTACAGCAGCAGCATGTTAATTTCGTGCGAACATAATTGGCACAAATTTTGCAGAGAACTCGTCGTTTCCGTTTCGTCTTGTTCCTCCGGTTTTTCTGTCTTGATCGACACAATCTTGCAGGCCTCCGCTTTTTCGTCCAGTACACTTTCTTCTCTTCTGTTTGGACGAAGTTCATGATTCGCTTCTTGCTCACTTTGTACACTATAACTATCAACATTTTGAGAATTGACTTTGACTTCTTCAGTATTTCGAACAATACGAAACATACTGAAAATTTCAGAAAAATTGTAAGAAGACTCGAAAAACTTTTTTGACAAAAATGATACTTTTAAAGCTAGAAAAACTTCAAAAGGACTGCACAAAACTGTACTGATTTGATCACTAAAAATGTCACTGTTTATATACAAATTTTAAAAGCATAATGACGTTTTCTTTGCTCCAAAAACCATGAGACAAAAACGTCAAATAGTAAAATAGAATATAGATAATAGATACTGAATTTGAATTGTCATACTATATGTATGTACGTGATTTATGATTGATTCAGAAGCTATAAACTACGGTTCAATTCAAATTTCAAAGATAAAACTGCAAAAATCAAGTGTTTTACAAAGATTTGAGATTTTAGCAAACAAGCAAAAAATAGCAAATAATGTTTGGTTGTTTAGCGTAAATACTATTATTGATATTTTTACTTTCGATTCTCAATGTAAAAAGTTTTAGAACGGTCAGTGCCTGTTCTAGAGACAAAAAATAAATAATGTATGCACAACAACAACACCTACATTCACGTGATTTTGTATTCATGTAAATATACTTAATGCAGAGTCGCGATTTTGTGATTTTGCACATAGCAAAATTATTGTCAAAGGTTTGAAAATAAGCACAGATAATTTGACTTAAAGAACTTGTTCACGTATATGCGGTTCTTGTGACTGCAAAATGAAGACGGCACGCGAGCAATTTTGTATTATACTTTTTCTATAATACGTGGAATAGGTTAGTTTTAGCATTTGCAAAAATGACAGCTTGAAATGGCAAGAAAACAAAAAATACCGACATCCATAATCCATACTGGTCATTTGTTTTTGTTTATTTATTGTATCAAACATCAATGTATGAAAAAATGTCGCATACTGCATACAGTATACTTTCGATTTTAGAGTGTGCACAGTGTAAAATGCACACAACAAAAGTAACACTTTTTATCCGCTCAAAAAACCATGTATGCAATCATGCGTCAAAAAACCGCAAAGCACAGGTAAATATCTTGTTTGTTGCTTGTATGATCATGAGAGAGACAGCTCGTGTACAGCTCATGTACACATGAGCTGTGTAGTGAATGTAATATAACAACATTGAAAAAGTCTCAAGACTTACTTTTTTAATTTTTTACTGGCTGTGTTCTTTTTTTATATGATGGCGTGATGGTAACAAAATCTCTTTTAAAATATAATTTCATTCCATTAATAAATTACTTTGCTTTTAAATTTAAAATTAATTTTCGCACCACGCGAAAAACATAATGTGTTGTTTAAACTACTGTGGTAGCAATAGATGATGGTTGTTGGGGTAAATCTGGAAATTCATCTGTATTTTTGTGACATGACTTTTCTTCATGACCTCTTTCTCCACATTTTCTACATTTTTTGGCTGCATACTCAATTTTCAAAGTCATCACATCACCATTTAAATCAATATTAGCATAGGCAGGAAGATCTTTGACACCTTTTTTGAATAATATTTTTGCAACAAGTGTGTGAGACAGTAGGTGTTCAAACCCAGGAGGTGGATGTTTAACTTTTAGACGTTGGAGATTTTCTTTTACATCCCCATAAGTAGATAGGAATGTGTAGATTGGTGTAAGATCAGTTACTATTGGTACTCCTTTGATGAAAATGGTTTTAAGTTTAGGTGCATAAATACTTACATCTAGCTCTTGATCTTTGACTTTTAATTTTTTCCTCTCCCGGAATTTCTCTAATATTTCACTTGAATCGAAGAAAACTCCGTAGAAAGCACCTGAGATTTTCCCGAAGGTTGTCACATTTTTAGGATTCACAATTTTTTGTAGAGCTTGTAGATAATCGGATTCAGAGAGATCATTTTTCACTTTTATTACGATGGCATGAAGACGATTTAATTCACTTGTTGTTGGTATCATTTTGAAAGTGTGCAGGCCGAAGCCAACACACTATATAAACTTTTTTATAACTTCAGTAGGTTGAGATAGAAAAGACAGAGAAAAGAAAAGAGAGAAGATAGGAAAATTAACCTAGGCCTTTGCCTAGCTGCACTCAGGATATTGATAAGAGAGCTCTTATGCAACACACCTTCATGCCACGACTTCAGAGAGCCGAATATATGCAACGTTTGATAGTGACAGTAGAAGAACAACAACAGTATGAGAAAGACACCAGGGGTCAACGAGAGAATCCACTATGACAAGTTGTAAAGAGAGACCGGATTTCAGCAAGTAACTGTGGAGCCATCTTCACTTTGAAAGATTCAACAAATAATACAGCAACTGTAGAAAAAATTGTTTATCCGTCGTATGATACCGATCTCTCACCAACTGATCCAAGATATTTAGGTATCAAAAGAGAACCCGAGGCCATCGCAAAATATTGTCAACAAAAGAACGTGGAAGTTGAAGAAGCTGGAGCCTTCATCTGTCTGGCTCATCCCCAGTTCGTCGTGTCTTCTGATGGTTGGATTGGAAATGATGGCATTATTGAAGTAAAGTGTACAATGAGCCCTCCATCTCACGTTCCACTTCGTAAAAACTCCAAGTTCCTCATTTACACCAACAAAGAAAAAACCACATTTGCAATGAACAGGAAACATCACTACTTCCATCAGGTGGTCATGCAGTTGTGTGTTACTGAACGGAGTTGGTGCGATTTTGTTGTGTTCTGGAGAAGTGAGGGTGATGCATCAAATTTTGAAATTTACACGGAGAGAATTTTACTGGAAGAAGCACTAAAAGTATGGGAAGGAGAAAATGGCATGAAGAGTAAGTTACTCCGTTTCTATGAAGAAGATTGTCTATCGGAAATCATAGACTCGATGAAGCTCGAACATCAACCTTTCCGTCAACCACCATACAGACTCAAAGCCATTGAGGAAGCCAAAGCCAAAAGCCAAAACAAAACAAAAACTCATCAACTTCAACAACATCACAAGCAAAACCAACATCAAGTCAACCTCGACAAAGAAAACCCAGACAATCTCAATCCAATCCAACACAGTCTCAAACTCAATCCGATATTTCTCCATCTCAAACTAATTCCTCTCAATCCCAAGTCACTTGTCTTCCTACATCTAACTCTCAGTCACAAGTCAATACTCAATCTCAAATCAATACTCAATCTCAAGTCATTTCTCAGTCACAACCCACAATTTCACAAGTTCCGCCAAATATTCAATTCCAAGTTCCAAGCTTACAGCCATCTTCCAGTTCTTGTTCAAATTCACATCCCAACTCCATTTCCGCTTCTAATTTTACTAATTCTGGCTTGTTCCTCAAAACATCACCGAGTACGATTTTTTTCCTACATTCTCCAGCTCATTTTTTATTTCATAAAAACCCATCCACTAAATACTAACTTGTACTATTGCCCTTACAGTTCTTTTATTAATGGGGAATGGCATAAATTATGGATACCATTCGTGTTATCTCGATGCTACAATTGCTGCATTTTTTATGGGAAATACGTTTTGTGATTCAATTCTCAAGTCTCAAGCTTCAGATTCCTCCACTTCCACACTCATTAAAAGACAACTTGCATCCATCGTAAATCAACTTCGTTCTGTTCATCGTGTTGACTCCTCTTTGATTCAAAATCTCCGGAATGTACTCTATCAACATATGATTCTGCCTTCTTGTGTCCTTCGTGATTTCATGGGTAAAAATGTTTACAAAAAATACACAACTTTCGCAAAACTGAATGTACGAAAGCAAACCATTTTATACAATTTTGTTTTATAGATTTTAGTGAGTTTTCTGAACCTCTTTTTCAATTTGGTCTTCAAACCTCTCCATTTTTACAATTCTCCGATGCTACTGCTTCTTATTTCTTCCATTTGCATCCACATCAAACTAATGTCAAAAAATCAATTGAAATGTGTATATTTGAGCAAATGGAAAACTCAAATTCATTTTTGTCTCACACTCCTACTCCTGGATTTTGTATCCTCATATCACGGAACAATGTTTGCTCTGTGTCAAATATCATCCCAACTTCAACTCTTGATCTCAGTCGTCTTATGAAATGTGAAACAGGCAAGGGTAAGATTTCTAACTGTGAGTCTTTATTCAAAATAAAAGTATCATATGAAACAAAGTACTGTTATCCCTCAATTTCCAATATTTAGGCAATGAAAATACAGTTTTGCGCTTGTCCTCCATCGTTCTGTATGACGTTACTGCTGCACATTATACATGCCTCGTGAAATCTGCGACTACTTGGCTCTTTTGTGATAGCAAGCGAAATGTAAATTGTCCATAATCCTCGTCAAACTTTTCTGCTTACTATTTCAATCAAAGTAATTTCTTTCTCATGTATTAGGTAAAAACTGTTCCTGGGCTTGATATGCACTTGACATCACTTGAAATGAACAATTCTCACACTCTTCCTTTCGAAATTTCCAATTATTTACAAAACTCTTATATGTTTATATATGTATAGATATAGATTTATGGTATTTCATAAAATATTTGTTACACGATTTGTCTATTCACCTTTGATACTCAAGTTACAGTTTACAGTGTAATTATTACGGTATTATTTTATATATTTTACATCATTTATTCATGAAAGCATTATAATTCCATGTTGATTTATGTTCATGTGATTCATGTAAATTCTTTCGATATAACATGTAGAAATACATGTACTTACGTACAACTCGTTTATTTATATGAAACTATAAAACAAACTTTTCAGTTTTTTGTAAGTAAAACTTTCATTTTCTAATGGTCAAGATTCATTCTGTACATTTTTCACAATTACTGATAATCACTAATGAAATTTTTATCTATTTATTTTCAGTGCAACTACTTTTCGTCTAACCTAAAACTTGTCTTATGAATATAAAATATTACATAAACAATATTGAGAGCAGAGAGCGCACACGTCAGAAAATTTTTAAGATTTAAAAACTCTCCCGGCGCCGCGGTGGGCGTTGTGGTGAGAGGTAGTCCAACTACAACCACACTGTAGTTTTGGCTTGGCTTCAATTTCCGACGGCCGGCGTCAGTCGATCCTGGACCTTTCCACACACACCACGTACAAAAAAAGTGTTGCAGTCTGCTTCTCCGCTCCCTACCATTTCCAATTTTAAATTTTCAATTTTCAATCCCTAATTTGGAATTGAAAATTATTTTATTTAGTTTATTTGTGTACGCACACGTTGTGCTATTAAATATATATATATTTAAGTATTTTTCCCACTTGTGTTGGCTCTCAAAAATACCCCCGAAAGCCCCTCAAAAAAAGGAGAAAATAAAGTTACTTATTTGGAGTGAAAAATCGTACATATTTGGAGTGTAAAATCGTACATATTTGGAGTGTAAAATCGTACTTATTTGTAGTGTAAATTGTACTTAATTTATGGTGAAAACTGTACATATTCTGTGGTGAAAAACTGTACACATTCTGCTGTGAAAAACCGTACATATTCTGCTGTGAAAAACTGTACATTATTTAATTAAAAAATCTCTCAAAAATTTGGTGGTCAAAATCTCTCAAAAATTTGGTGGTCAAAAGTCAAAATTTGGTGTCATCTTCGGTGTGGAAAACTAAGGGCGGTTTGTTCAATTGGTTTTAGTAAAAACAAATAGTTTTTATTAAAATTTTGTAAGTTTATATATATACATACATATAAGTACGTACTTACAAAAAAGAGAAGAAAATTATCCCTTTCTCTTTTGTTTTATATTATACATATACATAGAAATAGAAATAAAATTTCCTCCTTTCTTTTCCCATAGTATAAGTATATATACATAATACTACTTATATAAGCATTTATAAAAATAAGTACAATAGTACGTACATACATAAGTAGAAAAGTTACTTTCCTTTATCCTTTGTTTTAAATTATACGTGCATGTACATACATACATAAATAGAAAATTTACTTTCATTTCATTTCCCTTTGTCTATAATATAAGTATATATATTGAATAAGTACATAAGTATATATACGTAAAATAAGTACATAAGTATATATACGTAAAATAAGTGCATAAGTATATATATGAAAAGTATAAAATTTACTTTCCTTTCTCTCATCCCTTTGTATACTAATATAAGCATATATATATAATATCCTCAGGTGTTATACTTAAGTATAAATGTCATTAGCTGGCATTATTATTTTATTTATTGGAAAATTTAATTAAGTACAGAGTACTTTTCCGTTGACAACATAAAATATTAGTATATATATATATATATATTATAGTCTATAAAAGCATAATACGTCAAAATATATTATATATATTTTCAAATTCCCCGAGCTCCCCAAAATAGTGTACAAAGTACAAATAATATATGAAAATCTGTGTGCACTCTCCTCTCAATATTTAATATTTATGTATACATAAGTAATAATATCTTGTCATCATCTATTTCTAAAACAATTAGTAATTAGTCACGTATCAATATTATTCATTTACTATTATTATTACTATTGGACCTGACACAAAAATAAAAAGTGTGATAAAAGATAAAAGTGGTACCAAGTGTTTTCATCAAGGGACATCTATCGTAAAGGATCTAAACGAGTGAAATAAAATGTGCGTGTCGTTCCCTGTGTCAGGTCCTACTGTCCTAAGGGCATGAAAAGGGGGTACGCCCACGAAAAGAGTTAGAAGGACCTTCGACTTTAAAACTCAAAAAATGAAGGAAGTACCTACCTATCTTGTCTGAGGGACAACACATATCTACATATTCTAGTATACTTTTTTTATGTAGGTTTTGCGGCAACAAAAACGGCATCATCATCTGGACTCTGGGCCACAAGTTTTATTACGAAGCAGTGGTACTGTATTAGTGACATCATTTGTATCTTATATTTTATTTACATGAAACAGCAATTTCAGCAGTGCACAAAAAGTACAATGTTGAACGAATTGATTATTCAGTATAGTTTACAGGGAGCATTTTTCTTTGGAATTTTGGAAACGGAAGAAGGCGAGAGTCAAAAAATGTATATCAGGAACCCGTTTTACTATAAATTATAAATAATAATGATAAAAGATGAAAACTTGAAGTTTGTTCAGTTTTGTGTCAATTTTTCTACACGTTTAGATTGTAAAACACCAAAGCGCTTGTGACAATCTGCTGGAGATGAGAACATATACAATCTTTGCAAGGAACTGGAAGAAAATGGTATGGAATATGGAAATCTTTCGAACATTTATCAAAAGGACGTCAGGCTCATTTTGATTTGATTTGATTTGAAGCTTTATATGCTCATGGGTGATCGAATTCATGGTAATATAGATGTTCTCCTTTCTGGTTTCTTGGAAGAATTGGAATTGATTGAAGCATACACAGTCAAAGATCGAGAAGCAACTTTTGGATGTAAATCAAAGGGAATGGATGAAAATGCTCAAAGGGTATGAGGATTTGAAGACAATGTCCTTGGAAGAAAGAAAAGGATGCCCTTAGTAAATTTGAGAGATTGACAGGTTTCAATGAAAATGCATGAGACGAGACTAAGATGCAAAATGACATGTGGGTACTTGTTTTATCTTTTCGGCTTTGTTTCATTTTGTTTTTTTTTTAAAAATACAAATACTAATAATTGTTACGAAAAATCATTTATCAAAAATCTTGCACTTTTCTTTTCATTTTGTATTTCATTTTATATTTTTGACTTCAGGCGTTGTATTGTGAGAGAGAGCGAAGCAAATTTGCCATTCAAATGAACATGGAAAAACTTGATTACAACTCACAGTCCTCCTGAAAAGGGAAGAAGAAAACATGAAGATGAAAAATAGTATGAAACGGCTCCTTTTAAAATTACAAGATCGTTTTGCTGAGAAGGCCAAAAGAGACTCCGTGACAAAGTTGGTATGGGTAAAAAGGAAAGTGCAAGGCTAATCAAATTCGAAGATTCAAAGATTGAGTCCCTTTGTGATGATGCAAAGAGAAAAACTCTTCATATAAATGCATCCGCCCACCAAAACATCCTGGAAATGTGGATGATGAATGAAGAGGAATGTCGAGAGAAATTGTGTAAACTTCTTGGGAGTGAACGGTTTATTGTGGAGGAACAACTTGGTACTCGATTTGTCCAACCGGATTTATCCCATTTGGATGAGAGACCATATCAAGTTCAGTGTTATCTGGACACTGCAATTGTATGTGGCTGTGACAAAGATGAAGAACCGGAACCAAATTCACACAGATCCCAGAGCATAACTCGACGAGGTAAACAAAACATTATTATTGTTTATTATTACGCGAATTTTGTAATATTTTATTATAAAATAAACTTTGTGTGCTCGTGTACTTGTTTTTTTATAGGGGCAAAAACTGATAGCGACGTTTGATGAGTAACCATGGCCACTCCTGTGACAATCGCTAGAATATGTATATGAATGATGTAATATTTACACGGGAATATTTCCGATGGGCAGTTTATAAATTGGTAATATTCCTGCTGTCATAGCATACCTATTATTATTATTATCATTATCACAAGCGTCATCATAATTCAATCTTAGCTCTCGGGTGGATTTTAGATGAGTAAGTTCATTCTGTGTGTGTGTGTGTGTTTAATTGGAACTCCTCTTTC
Source organism: Sminthurinus signatus (assembly GCA_019776565.1). Taxonomy (NCBI): domain Eukaryota; kingdom Metazoa; phylum Arthropoda; class Collembola; order Symphypleona; family Katiannidae; genus Sminthurinus; species Sminthurinus signatus. Next base: position 10,212 of record JABASP010001998.1, on the reverse strand, counting down.
CAAGCAAAAAACTTTTATTGGATTTATTTTAAATAAAGTTGAAATTATTGTACGTTTTTGAAAACAACAACAACAATGGGAGATACACAAGTAAAAGTAGTTCGTGTGAATGATGGCGCATATTTGCCTGTGAAAGTTTCTGCGCTGGCAGCTGGTTTGGATCTCAAAAGGTAAAAATAAAATTTTAAATCTGTGTTTTTATCATTAAATTGATAGAGTCTTTAATATTTTACTTTGCTGATAACAATAATCATGATTAATAATTTGGACTCAATATTGTAGTGCTGAGCGAATTTGTATTCCTGCGAGAGCATCAAAATTAGTGGCTACAAATATCAAAGTTCAACTCCCACCAGGAACATATGGACGTGTCTCTCCTCGGTCCGGTCTTGCCCTGAACTATCAAATTGATGTTTTAGGTAAAATTATGATAAAAAATAAAATATTTTTGAGTGTATGAGTGGAGAATTTTACAGCTTTAATTATGTGTCTTTTTATTTTTTCTTTTCCACGCAGCTGGATGTATTGATGAGGATTATCGAGGATGCATTGGAGTTATTTTGATGAATCATGCTGATATTGATTTCAACATACACCCAGGAGACAAAATTGCACAGCTTATTGTGCATAAAATTGTATATCCTGAAGTGGTTGAAGTCAAAGTAAGTTTGAATATTTTTAAAGTATGAAATTATGAATATGAAAAGTGTATATCTATTTTATACATGCATTGTGTATTTTATTTTATTTTAGACTTTGGATGACACTGAGCGAAATGAGGGAGGTTTTGGATCTACAGGAAAATAATGAATGGTGACATTATAATAATAAAAAATATGGGGTGATTTAAAATTCTGTATGATAAATTTATGTCTATGAAATAAAATTTAAATTGGTTGAATTCATTTTAATCTGATCTATGATTTATTCTTATTATTATTTTTCATCATAGAACTTTGAGGATGGATATCTAAAATTTTATTTTACATATCACATCACAAATATGTAGATTAAATTATTTTTTGCTCACGGAGATTAGCTCTCATTTTTGTCATACCTTTAAATAAATTTTGAAAGGCTTCATATGTCAATTCAAAGCAATAGCCTGAAGTTTCATCCTTAGCAGCTCTTCGAAAACGAACACACCACTCCTTGGTATGGCTCGAGATGGCGTGTTCAAAGTGAGTTCGACTGCCTAACCATGTTCCAAATGGATGGATTGGTACTTTGCTCTTTCTTTTGGCTGAAGAGCTGACATCTACAATCTCATACTTTTGCTTAGAGCTGCTCGCTGATTTTCTAGCTCCCCTTGATTTTTGAACGAATGTCTTCTTTTGATTTCCAGTGGCTTTTCCTTTCTTTGTTGCTCTGCCCTTTTCTATTAATACAAATACAAATAAAATTTCCCAATATTAGTTTTATGCTATGCTAATAATTTTCGAAAGATTAATAGACACATTTATATTCTCATGGAAATTTTATTCAGCTCAAACGATTAAAACAAAATAGTTCACAAGTATCATTCCTTTTCTTTTTTTATTTCTATTTCTGGTTTGATTTCTTTTTCCAATTTTATTTCTTTTTCTGATTATATTTTTTTCTGTGCTTTTTTCATTTTTCGTTTCAATTTTCTTTGAGCTTTTAATTTTTCAGTATATATTAGGGACTGATCATACACATCTCGTAAAAGATTTATTTGACTATCATATTCTATCATTTTTGGCCACTTACTTCCGAGCGGACCATTTTCATAAACTTTGTCATCCTCATCAGAATCCTTGAAATCGGAAGCCTCAGACTCCTCCTGGTTGTTCTTGTCTTCCTCCTCATCCTCGTGGTCGTCACCACTTCCACCACTTTGTCCATTGTCACTTTGTCCACCATCATCATCATCCTCATCATTATTATCATCATCCTCCTCGTTGTCATCGTGCTCTTGTTCTCTGTCCTCATTTCTTCTCTTTTTCTTATTTTTCTCTTTCGCCTCTACACAAAACAAATTGAATAGAAATATAAAATGAAATTAAAATTGGTTGTATTATTTGGGAGTCTACAATGGAAATAAATAGATAATATTTTATATCATTATCATCATAATTTTAAATTCTAAATTTATCATCATTAATCAATCTCTTGGGAGACGTGGAAGCAGAAGAAGGCCCACTAGCGCCGCCACCAGCCTCGACCACAGCAAGAACTTCCAACTCGTTTGATGAATCATCATTCTTCCCATCCTTTCTCAGGCTGTGACGAGTGTTACGATTGTTGACCGCTTTTCCTTATGAAATAAAGACAATAATAATAATGATAATAATAGTAATAACCACAGATAATACAGTTTGAAATTTGATAAAAATTTGAATCTTGAATAATATTGTTTCACTCTGTGTGATTTGGAGCTTACCTGTATTCACCATGATCTCCTTAATTCTAACTTGACCTGGAGATTGTTCACGTTCTGAATCTTGAGACATCAGCTCACTCCCTTCTCAAAACACAAATAAATTTTACACAGAAAATAAAGAAAACTGAATATAAAATTTTCAAATTACATACACGAGCTGTGAAACCAACAACAGTCGAATGTCGACTGTCAATATAAAAAGAGAACATGAATATTGTAAATATTGTGTTTCCTATTCAGTGTTCGGTATGTCAACAGTCATTGGGCCTTTGGCACACACACTATCATCTCTGTTTCTCTTTTTCCCACTCTCCTCTAGATTGTAAATGTTTGGTAGTCCATTTTCATTATGCATTCATAGAAACCCAGTAGCAATCTCTTTCGTTCTTTTGTACACATTTACTTCATCTTGAATATTCTATTTTTTAGAGAGGATGAAAATGCTGCTTGGGAATAATTTTTCTCTTTCAGTTCTCTGTTGACAACAAGAGAAAAAGATGCGGGAGGTGGTTCATTGTAATACATTTCTACAATCTCGCTTTTCAATCTTCAAACATTGGGATGCGAGATACGAGACTAGAGATTCATAGCGAATGGAGATACGACTCTGTATTTCATATTCCGTATTCGATATCTCAATGGTCATTAGACCTTTTATATTCTCCCTCATTTGGAACATAGATAGCCGTAACGAAATTAATTCATTTACAGTTATCTACAATATTACAATTTGTCTCAATCATTAAGTGCAGACTTCCACATTGAAGTTTGCACTCAATTTAAAAGGTGAACGTTTTTTACTAATAAGGTCAGCAGAAGTTTTTAGTACTTAATTGTGTATACTGTACACATTCACTTTGGTCAAAACAATCATTTTTATCCGTTGGGTATGCATAATACAGTATACATTTCCTAATTATATATATATACAGTTGAGATGGCTATAGACTCGCTCATTCGTCTTCATCTCCAAGCTAAATTCTCTCTCTTCCTTGTTTCTTAGCTTGTAAGAAGCAGAACACGAAGAGATAAAGTTTAATCAAAATTCACTCTCACTCTTCTATCCTCAAGCCGGTTGTTGCAGAGAATGGAGGAGTGTATACTGCCAATTTACAAACGATTTGGGAACTGGTTTTCTCCTTCACATTATCGCTCTCTCTCACTTCTGCTTGTAAATTACTTGTCACAAAGGAGAGCATGTTAAAATTTACATAAATTCACAGTTTGTCTCGTGACCTGTCTAGACTTTGTCTAAGGACAAGAGAGAAAAATGAAACATAAAAAAAAATAACACATTGAGTTTTCAATTATTTGGTCAATTCTACAAAAACAACCATAAAACTTTCAGTTTTAAATTCTTGCTTGTGGTCGGAGTATAAAATACACCACTTTTCTCTCTCTTTGTTTTTACAGTTTAAATGCAATATACAATATTGTCTGTTTATAAGATAGTTCTCTCATTTATTCAACTTATTACTTATCACTCTAATGCACATACACATATAGTACTTGAATCCCTTTAATGTAAGCTATAAATTAATTGCAAAAATTCAAAACACAATTTTACCATTCGTAGAGCTGGTTTCCAGTTCTCGAAATGATAACGATCACTTGACCCAGCTGTTAACATAAATATTATATAAATATTATCATACACTTGAATTCATCCATCCTGTTTTTGTTTACCTACAAGCGAATAATACAGAGTGAGATTTGAGTTGGTTTTGTTTCAGTATAATATTGGTACAGAATACCAAACACAAATCTGGAATTGTCACTTCTTTCTTCTTTTTTACTGTACTTTCGCATTCTCACATCTTGAAACTGTCTACGTTATTTACCCTTTCTTAATTGACTAATTAAGGTAAAGGAGACAGTTTTTTGTGAATACAATTGCAAGAATTTACATTGTACATAGTGGACAAAAGAAGACCGCCCCAGTGCCAATACTATACAAATGAAAAACATTTATGTATTTACCTTCAATGGATACACTAAACTTTAAATATGTAAATTTTAACACTCACTTACTCTTAACCAATAATAAGGATACACAATAACCATAATGACTATCATTATTGAATTTAATTATCATACCTACACCATGTTCACACGGATACTGGTGATAACAATCACTGAGTCATAAATCCAGACGCTTTGTCCTACATACACTTCTTACAAAGGATAAAATAAAAATTCTGCGGTAATGTACATCCTTTGTAATCATTTAGACCTAGCGTGAGCTCAAAGGGAGTCCAACCCTCGTCTGTCTATCTCGCTGCGGGGAACCTTTTCCTCATGTCGGAAAGGACGGTGGTGTGAGACAGGTCGACCTTTTTGCTCTCTTTCTCATTATGTTTGACGCATGCCGACAATAGATTTTGAGTATATCCTTCCTGCACTCCCACTTCCAAACTCCAAACTCAAAATGTTGTGACTTTAATCATGTCTGATATCAACATTTTGAATCTGAGAAGAACCATATGCCTCTCTAATGCACGTATTTTGGGATGGTGGATGGTAACTCCAGTAATAAAATTTTAATGATGATGACATCACGTCAATCATGAACTTCATATATATGTATAAACCTTTAATTAGCAAAACGGTCCACACAAAGTGATAAGTAAATCAATGAATGAGGAGAGAATGATACATATATGTATTTCATTTTATCTACTCCTGTCTTACGTACTATTCACCCTTCACCATCCAAGAATATGGTTATAGCTTTAAAATTCTAGGTGTAAAATAGTAATAATTTCTTCAATGTCTGGTGCCATTATTTTTAATCTCTCTCTCTGTCAAATAACTCCCCAAATCAAAATTCAATAGAGTTGCTCACACATTTCCTCCACCTATATATATATAAATAAAGAATCATACTAATATTTCTTGACAATAGACATTAATACATATATATCTACAAAACAAAGGTCCCTTTAAAAGTTATTTTTTCGGCTGGTCAAAATCAATGTTAATCTCGGATACATAGTAAATGAGAACATTCCAATATCTTTCAATATTAATGTTTGTCAATTTCGATTTTACATTCATTTTTTAATTCCACCACAAACAAATAGAACAACTATTTCTGTCCAGTATATGACATGATATCCACAGGTTCTGTGCGTGCATACCGTATTTAATTTTTTCCATTTCACTTCATAAATTATGAAGAATGCATTGTTGCACTCGTCAAAATTTCTTTATTTTTATAATAAATTACCTATCATATAACTTTATAAAGTTACCACAAACATACATTGTTGAACATTTCTACAGAGTCAACAAAATTTGGTACAACTATACATTATAGACATAAGGATATACAAGTTAGATACAAATATGATTATGTAAACTTAATTTAATTATACGTACATAATAGGATGACTTTTCATCATTTAGTATGATTTATTCCCTTTCTTATTCTCCGATCCTCTATTAACTCTTTATTATATTTTAGTTACATTATTAGTTCTTATAAGGTCAAGTAATTTTCTGTCTCCATTAATCAAGGGTGGAGATAATAGATACAGGTTTTGATTAAACTGTTTAAGTTAATCAATAGGCGGGAGGATGAGTTTGATCCACTGTAGACTGTACACAAGTATGCAAAATGGTTTTTTATACAATGTATTAGGAATTTTACACATGCAATATGCATATGCAATATGCAGTATGCATTCACTAATATGATACATTTGAAATTCAGCACATACAATGTACATATGTCACAGGTACGTACAACGTGCACATCTCCATCCCAGACAAACTAGCTAAAAAACCAGACATCGAAGTTTTGCACACAAGATACACAACACACCTTCACACTACTCACTCTCTCTTATTGTACTTGCATCATTACCATTACACTTTGTATGGTAACGGACAAACTTAATCTAACCTGTTTAGATTAATCTGTGACATGCATCATCGACAATCACCTTCCAAACCCAGACACACACACCAGAAAATATGTAACTACCCTGTTACTATACTGTGCCATATGCACTATGCATTATGCATAATAACATACTGATTAAAGCAATTTTTTGGCTACTCGATCTTTGTTTCTGTTTTCTATATTCTATTTTCCCGACAGCTTTTCTAAACTGAATAATACATTCTCAAGATAAATAATCAAGAACCTTTCTCTTCATTAACTAGTACACATTATTACTTTAACCAAAACACCTGCACGTTCCCTAGATATTTCGTTCATGTATATAAAACATCTAACATCCACAGTCTACACGCTGACATCTGCACTCTGCATTCAATCTACCTTGTGGGTCTACTTTGATAATATGTACATATATTCTAGTATGTTATACACAATACGCTATATTGAACACTATACACCTGACTATTGTTCATTCTTTTATTATTATATATTTCTCATTATTTTTCTCTAACAACCTAATTGCCATAGATTCACAACTTGAGTGTGTTTCTAATACTGTCAAATCAGACAAGAATACAGAATACAGCGTCATAATGCTGTTCTGTATTTGTGATTTTTCTTACAGGACCACTTGTCTATCTCGTTTTTATGCTTAAAGTACATTACTCTTTTCAATTTTAATAATATTTTTCTCTTCATTTTAAACTACTTTAAGTGTACAACATTTCTTTATGCTACAGGTATACAGTTATACAAATTAAGTTACATTATTCTTAAATACACAATTTTCCTCTTCACAATAAATTCAAAACACAAAGGGGGAAAACAAAGGTTTAAATATATTTGATTCACCTGAACATTTATCAAACATTCTGTATTTAGTCATAGCAATAATTTAAAACATATTAGCGTTTAAGTTTATATTGACGTCATTGTCTTAGGTTTTTACAAGTTTATAAGGTTTCAATCTACCATTTATGTATTCAATTAGAGATATATTAATCACGGGTGGGAGTATGTTAAAAGTAGGGAAAACATTATTGAATAGTGATTAATATTTGACATGAAGCACTGAAATCAGATACTCATACTATGCGGACATAGTTAACACTCTATATCAAAGATTGTCTAGACTTGTGTCTAGACACACCTTGCAAATTACAATGTCTATTTCTTGTATTTATTATTGGTCTTCACAAATATCAGTGATATGTAGTCAGTATAACTCATGTCTCAATGTCAGTGACAAGAAGTCACTGTGAATTGAAGTTGTTTTTTGCTGTGTATACCTTTCAAATGCATTCGTGACTACAGGTGTGGTCATGATGTTGATCACGTTTTGTGTCTATCATGCCTACTCACACACACATACACACACGGTCACTTTACACAATGTACCAGCTATGCAAAAGCAAGATGTTTTCCTTGAACAGGTTTATAATGTATTTTGTGTCTATTATCTTTTCTATTTATGACAGCACATTGTCTGGTTTGGTCTGTCATTATAGTTAATCATTCTGTTTTATAATCAAACATAGATTATGTACAAACATGAGATACTTGTTTTCTCGCTGTTTAATATTCTTACTTATTATTCATTATAATTTAGTTTCTCAATTCTGCATGGTTCAAATGTTGTTGCACATCATTACCATATTTTGTCTACTCACAATAATATTATGTATATTCTTCTAATTGATCACTGTCACGTTGTCTACCTATTTGTAATCACATATCTGTACTCTTTACCTTTGTATATTATAGTTTACTACCTTTATCTGTATCCTCTCCAATCTATTTAAACTCACTCCCTTTCTACAATAAACAATCAGTCTAAGATGTAACGTAAGACGTAATGGAGACGAGATCTCCGCTCCTTCATTTGTATTCATTTATTTTGTCTCTTGTTTCATTCATAAATGCATCAGATCATAACACACACAATACACGTACATATATTCAAAGTTCAAATTTCCAAGTGTAAAACTTTGTGTAGGCATTTATATGCTAGTGGAATATTTAGTCTACATTCTGATTTTTATTGTTTATTGATGATGCAAGCATCATACGATAATCATGAATCCTGCCACTTCATCTAATACATATCAAAGATTATATCGGGTAAATATCCATGCAGTCTTATTTACTTACATAATACTCAGCTATATGAACGCTTATTGTTTTGTGCTGATTAAAAGATGCACTAATACTACAAAGTTTAAATAAACTTATTTTATGCAATGCTATTTCTATGTAATGCTATATTTATGCAATGGTATTTCTACGCAATGCAATTTTCACGGGAATTTTTTATTTGTATTCTTTTATTGTCAATATTGCCGGAAATATTTCCAATCAAGACAATTTGCCTTTGACCATTTGAAAAGGCGACATGGAATTAATATTGGGAAAAGGATTTATAAATGCCGTGGATGTACCAAACGAAACTGTAGAAAAATATTTTTGTCAGAAAATTATAGAACAATCCATGAGCTTGGAAGAAGAAACCCACGAAATAAGGCGATTCATACATGTATTTCATGTGGGAAGAAATTTTTAAGTTTGGCTCATTTGAGAATCCACAAAAAATCCGTACACAATTCAAGGGTAATTCTTTTGTATAAAATTAAATTTTCTCCTCTGATAACACAATTTATAAAGTTTTAAATTCTCTGGAGGCTTTTGATCATTATAAATAAAAACATGTTTCTTATATTTTCAGAGATATTGTGAATGTGGAATTTGTCATGAAATTTTTGCTCAGAGCCGAGCTCTTCAGCAACATTTGAGAACCAGTCATAACATCCGAGAAAATGTGTACAAATGCATCCAATGTACAAAGATTTTTGTATCAATACCCTTCCTCAATGACCATATAAAACGAAGACACCGTGACCGTAGAGTGAGTATAGAATTTAGATAAAATATGAACAAGCCTTTATGATTTATGATATTTTTATGCGTAAAATGTGTACATGTTTCAAACTAAAGTATAAAATGTTTTATTCAATTTTAACAGGAAACTCATGAATGTTGTCAATGCGGGAAAATTTTCCACTCAAGAGTTTTTCTTCGGGATCATATTGGACGGCGACATGCGGGGGAGTATTTTAATCCAATTGGACCATCAGAGTTTTGCTGCCTGTTGTGTGGAGATATTTTCCATGGACACCTGAATCTTGAAATTCACACCACTGAAACTCACAACTGTAGCTACTGTACAGATACATTTACAACTAAAGAAGCTAGGGATAACCACGTGGAAATACACAATCGATCACAGCGATCTCAAGTTCAAGTTGGATTTAATCCTAATATTTCTATCCCACGTGGAAATTTAAAGAAATTCGAGCATTTCGAGGTTATCTTTGTACATATGATTATGCTAAAAGTCGCGTGGATGCCATTAAACTAAAATTATTTACTCTTGATGTTTTGATTAAATTTTTAAAAGCTGACATTGTTAGAATAATTCAAACAGCTATAACTAAGTTTAATAACATAAAGGTACAGTTTTCTGTTTGTGTCTCTTTTATGAGAAAAACTGATGAAAAATTAGAGCGTAAGGAGAAATATTTTAATAGCTACTCAAACATTTGTACTAATCAAGCTTCAGTGAACAATATTTTACATGAGGCTGTTCATGATTTACAATCACAAATTGAAAGATTTGAATCTTATGGATCTGGTTTTGTTTGTGAAGCTTTTCAAGGTTTTACTATTAGAATTGGTAAATATTCAGGGCTGCGAGCATCGTGCTACATAAAAACTCCGTTTGAGGTATACACGAAAAAATGTGTTATCAATGTTAGAAATGATGACAACCAATGTTTCAAGTGGGCTGTTTTGTCCATTTTACACCCTGTGGTAAATAATGATGATTCTGAAAGAGTGTTAAACC
>JABASP010001997.1:0-23578 GCA_019776565.1 Sminthurinus signatus | reverse complement strand
AAAAATGGCTTATTATGGCGAAAAGGTCAAAATAGGAGATTTCTGACTAAAAATGGCTTATTATGGCGAGATGGTCATAATAAGAGATTTCTGACTAAAAATGGCTTATAATGGTGAGATGGTCAAAATAAGAGATTTCTGACTAAAAATGGCTTATAATGGCAAGATGGTCATAATAAGAGATTTCTGACTACAAATGGCTTATAATTGCGAGATGGTCAATATAAGAGACTTTTGACCAAAACTGGCTTATTATGGCGAGATGGTCAAAATAAGAGATTTCTGACTAAAAATGGCTTATTATGGCGAGATGGTCATAATAGGAGATTTCTGACTAAAAATGGCTTATAATGGCGAGATGGTCATAATAAGAGACTTTTGACTAAAAATGGCAGGCAGGATATCATTTCAACTTTGTATGTTTCATGCAACATCTATTCTTTGAAAACAAAAAATAAAAATTAAGTATTTATTCAAAAGTGCAGAATGTGAAATATTAATGTTACACAGTCTTCACCTGAAATTTGGTTGTTTGTAAACTTCTATGATCATAATTGTTTCGGTCTTCGTTGGTAATGGAATTCAATTTAGACGGTTTTGGTGCTCACCAAAGCGGATAAATTGAATTTTATTCAAATTCGTCGTTTTAAAGCTCCGTGCCCCTCGCCTTTTTTCAAAATGTTTATGTTGCTATATAATGTACGTTTAGAATCCATCGATCAGAAACAGCTCTACAAACTAATCTCATGCAAAAGATATGGTAGGCCCTAATTCAACATTCAATTCCGTAAGCGTCTGTGTAACAGGGATTTTTTAATATGCCTTACTACATTGAATAGTGAATATCTTATACAGTTTATAAAATCTGTTTACAGTTTATATCTTACAAGCTTCTTGAACATGGAACATGATTGTAGAATGTCGAATGTCGAATGTAGATGTATGTTGTATGTTGTATGTGCAATGTGCAGGGTAAGGCTATCCATGTATGTTAAATGTTCAAGCAGTTTTTTTTACTTTGGTTGGGCAGTATTTGGTATTTTTTCTTCTCCTTTGGTCGCATGCGGCAAACCCTTGTCCCTTGTTATATCATATTTTATGTGCAATAGATAATGATAATCATCATCAATGAGGAAATGTCTCGGAAGTACATGCACATCTATACATATCTCTTATGTCTATGTCTCTACTTGTTATTCGTTATACATTATACCAGAAGAGTACATGAGAAGAAAAAAGTACTAAGTGGCTCTACTTTCTTTCTTTCTTTTTTTATACACTTACTACTTTCGTCTTTCGTACATGAAATGAAACCAAAATCCAAAATCCAAAATCCAAATGTCAATGCCAAATGCTAAGGAACATTTACTTTGTTACTGAACGTTGGACAAAAATAATTTGTCTAGCTTCTCTGCAACTTCTTCTTGTGTGTAGTGTACAGTGTACAATGTATACTGCATGAAAGATGCAATAGTTTTTATAATCTTTTGCTTATAGCTACAGTGTACAGTGCACATGAACGGAGAACGGAACAGGGAACACACACAAAGTACATGTAACATGACAGGATTTTTGACAATTTCCTCTGTTGTCTGTATATAATGTCTGTATGTGCAGCTATACTCTTTTTCATCATCATGTTTCAAATGTTCTGGTTTCACTCATGTCATTGTCATTGTCAATTGTCAACCTTTCACTAGTCAAATTACATGTGTACAGAGTAACTCTGGATTTTGTTAGAATTTAGAATGATACAGTTACATTTATTTAGCTTCTTTTTTTACTAGTTTGCTTATTTTATCCTGTGTGTGGTATTTAGTATGTGTCGTGTGAGAAAAATGTAAATGGTAGACTAAGCATGTATTATGTATATCAACTTATTTACATGTATTATGTCTGATCTATGAGACATTGAAAATATGAAGACGATTCAGTTTTTCAGGATACTTTTACATAATTTTGATGACTAATGATTGACGGGTGACGGATAGAGGCTGCAACTTTTATGACATGTACATTGTAAAAAAGAGCATAGATAGTAGATAGACATTTAATATACACATAACACATAATGTATTAGATCATATTAGTACATAATCTAACGCATGGGAAATATTCGGATAAATATTAATATTAAAACTAGTAATGTAATATTGCAAAATTGCAATGTTATTAGGGTTAAATGAAATACAATACACCGTACATGAATGAAACGAGAAATGAGAAGTAAAGCAGTATATATTTTTATATGTGGTTAAATGCACAATGCAAGATATGTATAATGCAAATTTTACATTTTACATGCACATGTGTAAATGTATGTTTTGTGTGTCGTTTAAATATGGGAAATGCTCCAACTCCAAGGAAATTATAAAAGGAAAACGATATTGAAAACCTTTACGACAACTTGGAATTTGTTGAACTGTAAACTGTATACTTTTGACTTGTATAATAATTCTATTAAATGTTCTAGGTTCCATTGTATATTGTACCATTTACTGTGCTGAACAGAACAAAACAAGTGACATGACATTCTCTTACTTGTAGCTGTTTGTACTATTTAAATTTATGATGAAGTAACTCCTGTGTGTATTTTTATACACGACAGTTCAGTTACCATTCCCAGTTTAAATTGCATTCATCTACTTTTAGTTTTGCCATTCATTTATGGAACATTCAACTCTGAATACTGGATGGAGAATAGAAAATGGAAAATACTAGTCTCAAGTATTTAGAATTGAGAATCAAGAATAACAAGGACACACCATACACCATACACAGTATATAAGACATAAGACACAGTTGGTATTGAATTACATCCTTATTTACACATATATAATATCATATACCCATCTTATGTCACATGTATCAGTTAATTTGCAGACGGGTCTTTTTTTGCCATCTTCACCCCTTCACAAACCAGCCACTGTACATTATGCAAAATGCAAAAATGTACATTGATTTTCATTCTTGTCTTCTTCTGACTCTAAATTCTAGACTCTGTGTCTATTTTGTGTGTATTTTGCATGTACAATGTTCAGAAGAGTAGAAAAATTAAATGCACAATATGATACACATTGTACAACAATAATAATATCCCCTTGATTTTCGCTGTTAGATGAGGCATTTGATTTCCTGGCAACTGGTAAATACTAAAAGTATTTATCTCATTTAATGATTTTGCAAGTCTGCTCATTCTATAATGGTTTATTTAGGCAACTTCATTCTGCTTCTTGTATTCAATTAGGATTCTTTTCATTCTTCATATTATCTTTTCATCACATTATCCATTTTCCTTTTCTACTTGTGTTTCCTCATTCGCGATGTAGGCTGTGGGCTGTAGACTGTAATTGAATGAATTCTGATTCTGATTTTTCTAATCTACTCTCCAGACGAATGGTAAATGAGTCATCCAGTATCGCATGATAATGATGTAAAAAAGTGTGATTCTCCAGTCTCAATTTTCTCACTGTATTTTCTGCTCGTTTCTATTTTAGATTAGCTCTTTTAAATACAGAGGACAGAAAAAAAGAAGAATGCTCATTAATTTCTAATGTACAATATAAAATACATAAAACATAAAATACTACATTTTACAAATCATCAAAGGCCGTAAGATTTTGCTGGGATTCGTAACGAACAACTGTATTATGTGGACGAGTTATGTGTCTTTTATGTGACTATTTCTGTATGATGTATTATTTACTTTAATTTATGCATACTTGAGGCCTTAGAGTTTGTTTGACTGTCATTGACTAAGCCGAACACTTGAAAGTTGAAAACGGACACTGACCAACGGAAAATGAGGATTTATGTGTAGATGAGTTAGGGTACAAGTGATGTGTGTATGTTATACCACTTGTAGTGGTAGTTGTTGGGACTATATACAATATGGAGCATGGAAAAAATTATGTATGATACTGTGTACTGTAGAATTACAATATCTATATTCACTCTTAACACCGCGCTCTAACATGCACACGAGTATGAAAATAATAATAAAAATGTGCAATAAATTTCTGTAATGTGAAATTTGAGTGTTCAACATGGATCTCTCATTTAGAAAACTAGCAATATCTATCCAACTATCTTTACCGTCTATACTGTTTAAAATGTACAATTGCACATGTACTGTATATCCGATAATATCCAGTGTTCATCGTATGCACTCAGTATTCTGCATCACATAAATTAGGAACAAAAAAGCTAAGGATAAAGTGCAAGAAACTCATTTCCTCTCTAAATCTAATTCCTTTGAGGTTTTGAGCTTCAAGTCTATTAATTATATTTTGTGTTATTTACAACGTTACAACTCATAGTACATCCTGATTTCGACCAGTACCAGAACAGACCAGTCAAAATTCAAAATACAACAGACTTTTCTTTCTCTTTTACAAGAATAGTAAAATGAGGAAAATGCATTTTAGACTTGCAAACTTTGTTTATGGTATCTAATAGAAGTACGGATGTGCTCATGTATCTAATTTTTGTAGGTTGTGGGATTTTTACAGTTTTTTGTTTAAAGTTTGAAGTAAATTCAAGTACATATTTTAATTGTATTGCTCCGAGTTTAGTGTGTTTTCGTTTTTGGTTTTTGGTATTTGACTAACATTTAACATTTGAAATTTGAAATACAATCAAAAACTTGGACTTTGACTGTTGTACGATTCTTTCCATTTTTGTCCGATCCTGGGTCAATATACATGTAGATGACTGGATTGCATGAGAAAGACATCTTGTTCATTTCCTTCACACCCTTTTGCTGGAACTGGAATTGGAACTGTGTATATTACTGTGATAGTACAGTGAACTGTGAAAGTACAAAATACAAAGCATTTGAACCTTTTATGCCGTGCAATAATAATAATTATGTATACTTTATGCTTTATACTTGAGGCCGTACCTTTGACCTCCACTTTATTTTATGCACAGTACAATGTTCAATATATCCTTCTTTAGAAATTAGAAACTGTTTCGTGTTCCAAAATTCAAAACAGAAAGAATAAAACTTAAAAGTGGTTTTTGAACAGGAAATAAGCATTAAAACTTTGTTTTCTCTTTCTACAATCTACAATCTATAGTGATCATTGTAAAAGTAATTCAAATTCAATAAGGTCTCAAAAGAGCTCAGTGCTCAGCTTGTATGTTGAAAACAAAGACAATGTCTGGAGTCTGGAGGAAATGTCCCTTGTAAAAAGGAAACACTTTTGAATTTTGTAAAGTACAAAGTTGCTTTGACATTTTTTATAGGTGTTGTTCCTTGTGTTGGTTTGTTGGTTGTTGGCATTGTAAATGTGTCGGCTTTGGACAGTCGGCAGATTTCTCAAGTCTCAAGTCATTCCTAAACCAAAACCTCCAGTCATAAAATAAACAGTTCTCCATGTATTTGTTCTCCTTCAAAAATTCACAACCTTTTTTCCTTTCTCATTTCTATTGAGCATTGAGCATGTGTAAAATGTGTAACGTAAGGTGCATCATTTTGACATTTGCTTGACCGTCCATTCATTCATTCCACTATCTAGAGTCTGCGTCTATGTAGATTGTAGATGTGGATGTGTTAGACAAACAACAGACGATAAAGAATGGAGAACGGAACTGAGCAATTTCTGAATGTTGAATGTTGTAATCCGCAATTTAAATTTGTTGCAAGTTATCAGTATCAGTTGTCGTTTCTCGTACTCGTGCTTCGTCACTGTCTTAACAGTTAAAAGACTAAATCGTTTCAGCTATTTTCTTTATTACTCTTTCTACGGCGTTTTTTTTTGTATAAATTCAGCTTGAGTCTGGTTGCAAATCAAGTTTGTTAATTAATAGTGCCATTTGTTTTGAAAGCACATTCTTTCTTGCCAAGTGTCATCCTCACTCGAAGCTCGAAGCTCAAAGCTTGAATATCTGTAGGTTGCAGGTTGCAGATTCTGTCCAGTGCGGACAGTAAAATAAGCTTCAATATCTACGAACACAACAGATCCATGCGCAACTCAGGTACGTCTTTTAAGAAACACGATACGCGATGTACGAGATATTATAATGTGTAAAAAAGATAAAGGTGGATAAAAAATAGAGAGGAAAGAATGCAGATAAATTTTCTTGCCAACGTCATTACAATGTAAATTTCTCTGACGGCTCTTGTTCTTGGGCTTTCTATCACTGATTGTGATACTGACTGAATGTTCCAAGTTGTATGTTTCGCGTTCATCTATAACGTACAGTGTAAATTTTATAAAGTATTTAAAATTCCATTTACTTTCATAGTTATTTTCACGAAAGAAACTACATTTCCTCTTTTCAAACTTTTATTCTTCTCAAAAGCAAAGTAAAATGTGACATGAAAAAAACAAATGTCACACGTCTATTTTCAATTGTCAATTATCAGCATCAGCCTCAAAACGATTTTGCCACTGGACCAGGAAAAGAGAATCAAAAGATATGTAGACAAAAATGATCTTGTTGTACCTTTTTTATGAACTGCTCATTTTTCAATTTGTTCTACATTGTGCATTTACTTTATTTTTGTAAGTAGAATGATTACGCAGTACTCTTTGCAATTTCATATTGCAGAAGAGTACTGCTTGTATTGTTTACATAGTTGAAATTTGAAATGGGAAGAAAGAATTTGGAATATGGAATTTGGGTCGTTGGTTATGTAAGGTTCGGGTCATGAGGAATTGCGAATGTCGGATGAAAAGTGAGACAAATAGAAAAACAGAACAGGAAGGAAAAAATCATATTAAAGATGGTTAAACGACCCTGAAATATACATGTGAAACGCCAACAGCCAAAAGGAATTCAAGGAGCAAAAAAAAGAGACTCCAGATGATGCCGTAATTGAATTTGTGTTTGTAGAACAACAAAGAACCACATCTTCAAACCTCACTGAATAAATATACAATGGTTTCACCAAGTTTGAAATTGGAACTACAAAATACAAAATACACGATATACAACGCAGTCATATCTGAAATACACGTAATGTATATGCACATAAATAGTAAATACAAAATACGCAGACTAGATTCAAGATTCAAAAGTCAAGAGTCCATTTCTGCACTGTCTCAAATTGATAATAAAAAGTCATAAGAAGATGAAAAAGTAGGTGTGTGTGTAATATGAAGGATCAACTGTACACATGATTGTAAATGTATATGCAATTCATTATTTATATGTGTACAGCAGTAATATGAAAAGGGTACAAACTACAAAGTACATGTCTACAAATATAAGTATTGATATATCTAAGCGCAGACTAAATAAGAGGCGATTCGGCATTGAAAGTTGTATGAATGAAATTTTTTAAAGCATGTTTAATATTTTTGTATTTGTTTATTGTTTATACTGCGTAAAAATATTTGCAAAAGCCTTCTTGCTTAAGTTCTCTACGCTGCAGAGTATTGCTTATTCCTTATTCTTTGATTCCTTATGTTTACTGTCTAGCGCCTAGTGCTCGTCCCACGCTTTTCACTTTCCACCGACCACTCTGCCCAATGTAAAAAATTTTATAATCCACTTGACATAAAACATAAAAACTGAATGCAAAATGTACAGAGTGCAGTGTAGACAAATTCATTTAAAAATAGTGTACACACTACCAACATGAACGAATGAATGACCAAATATTTATTTTACTAATTTAAATTCTTTTATAGTTTGTTAGTTTGTACTTTGTACTTTGTACTGTTCCTCCTTGACTACGTTCATGTATTTATTTCAATTTTCAACGTTCAAGTTTATACTTTTAGCCTCACTGTACAACATTTCAAATTTCAAACTGAATTCTGAGTTTCTGTATTAAAATTACATCTAGTATTTATATAATATTTCATACAAAAATACAAAGCACACACCAAAAAATATAATGAATAACGAAGTAGATATTTTTTCACCTGTCCCTTATCCCTTTCATCTCATTCTCGTGCTTGTACATAATTTTAGTCAGAAAAAATAAAAATCAGGGATATGTTGATGTATACTACTCCATTTTCATTTTCATACTTTATATTTCACCAAAATGGAGCAACAAAATGATATGGTGAAGAGAGAATAGTGAAGAGTTAAAACCTCTACTTTATCGGCATTTTCTTTTATATTATCTACTGCCTACTGTCTTTCCAGCAGGACATTATAGATTATAGTCGAATGAAAGGTAACAATGTGTAGGTACTCTATTACATTGTACAGTGGAGTTGTAAATGTCAAGTCGGTTAATTGTTTGCATTGTGGTTTTTCTGCCGTTGTTAGTCCATGCGTTTATGCGTAAGTCATCTATTCTTAACTTGGTTTCGGTCTCGATTTCGGTCTTTACATCGACATCGAGTTCGACGTTGACTACGAGTTGGTATTTCACGTGATGAAATGACTCCAACATTTCTTTTTACCTTCATCCGCCGTACACCTGAAAATCTACAAAGCTCAAAGCTCAAAGCCAAACCCGCCTTCACTAAACATACACTTTGTACAATTTCCAATGCACAAGTATCCGAGTAACATTGTATTATGTATTATGTCTTATTCCTTCTACTTTCTTACCTTTAATCTCACGGAACTGAGCGACACGAGTCAAGTTCTAGGCTGTAGGTTCCAGTGTGTTGCATGACATTGCCCTTGTACAGTGTACATTGTAGATTTTAGACATTGTACAAGTTGTATAAAATCTAGCATACTGTCATGTAATACAAAATGTGAGTTAAGTCAACGTCAAAGTCAAGAAAAGTATAGCTGTTACTGCTCCACTGCCTTTGGCCTTTCCCTTTCAATAAAATACCGCATACCGACACCCTCACTACCTGTATTTCCGCCTATCTTCTAAACTACAAACTACACCAAATATAAAATCAAAACTCTTTGAGTTTGATACGGAATACGGAAATTCAAACAATAGGAAACTCTTGAACCTATTATTAATTATTATTACTGCGTGATGAAATCATTATGGCTCACAATTCACTTGAGGCTTGAGACTTGATTCGAGTGTCTCAAAATAACTTTTGGATATTCTAAATTTGGAACTTTAGATGATTTATATTATTGCACCACGTGCAATGTATTTTTTACATTTTACATAATATGACAAGCATGCATTTAGCATTCAAAATCAATTAAAAGTAACCCAAATGCAAAAATATCTTTTGTATGTAGAGCGTAAATGCAGAATATTTTGTATTCTGCATTCTGTAGATCTAGATATAGAAGATACGTAAGAAACACAAAATACAAAATATAAACCATTATTATTATTATTATGACCCTGGCAAAATCCGAGCTTAGATAAATAAATAAATCTGGTCACAAGTCACAAGCTACAAGTCAGAATAATTGTGGTTGTTTGACGTTGTGAGACGATAAGCGATTACACGGCTAAACAATGATGATGATGCCATCAACTTTTCTTTTTCTTCTTTCATGTTTAGAGTTTAGATGAGCCTGTAAATATGCTGAGTAGAGATAATAGACAATGATAATAATGTGACAAATTTATGCACATGTAATTATTTGTATCGTGGTCTGTGTATTGGGTATTCTGTATCTTAGTCATAAGTAGTTCATAGTTCATAGTAAATATGTTGAGATGAGATGAGGATATTTGTTTTGTTGGCGGTTGTTGGTTGTCGGTTCGGAGTTGGCAGAGATTATGCCATAACTATGAAACTGTGGCACTGAAAATTGGCAATGTCCTCCAGAATCCAGAATATAAAATACAACGAATAATAATAATAATAATAGTTGTAGTACACGCACTAATTTTGAGTACTAGACAGATTCTAGATCCTAGACTCTAGACTTGAGAGACATGTCTATTGTTATTTCATGAATGTAGTTGTGTTTTGTGTGAGGTTTAGACTTTGGATGTTTGGATGTTTGGAGTTTGGATCTACTCTATTTAAATAGAGGTGGACTTGCTTTTTCATTTTATGGTTTCGACTCGGCAGACTCGGCTAACTGCGTTCAAAGTCAAAGTTAGAGTCAGGACGGAGGAAAACATGTGTAACTTCATGTAGAAAGTTTGGAAATATAAAATATGAATAATGAATAAACAGGAATACGAATACGTGTAACGTGTAACAAGTACTAAATACTACAAAGTTTCTTATGGAGCATGGAGCATGGAAATTAGACAGATGTTCATTTACAAAATATGCACGCATGAAATGGAAGAGCAAATGTTCTTGACTCTCAAATCTCAATTCTCAATTCTCAATGACATTGAAATTTGTGTTATTTGTATTTTCAATATTTTGTAAGCGGATGAGCATAAAATGTTTTCACTCCGTCCTTTCTCGGAGCTCACAAAGTTAAGAGTTAACTTGGAATTTGTATGGAGTAGTTGCGGTTTTGTTTTGTTGTTTGACGTCGGTGGGTCTGTGTCTGTATTTTGTATTTTGTATTCTGTAATCGGTACGAGGATGTTGAAAGTTGAGAGACAAATGAGCTTATAAAGGATTAACCTCATTCATAATTTTGTCGAGTTCTCCATTTTCAATTCTCCATTCTCAATTCTCTGCACACACCACACACCAGCGTGACTTATTTGTTGATAGTTTGTCTTGTCCAATCTGCCTCTAGACTCTAGACTCTAGATATTCTATAATATGTGTTGAATGTGTTGGATGGAAGCCAGCAGCCTGCAGCCAGCAAACACAGAAACAAATAAAGACAGTAAATACATACTCAAATACCGTTTAGATGGCTATACAAAGAGAGAGAGAATATAAAAAATCATCATGTGCAAGTTGAACTTTAGATAGTTTTTATCCACAGAAAGATGAGACAGAATTGCAAAGCTACTGATATTTAATTTGTACACACTCCACACATTACGTACTTGTAAACTCATAAAATCTGCGGCAACTAAATGATGATAAAAATGGGAATATCTCACCCGATGGCTTTATTATTACATTATCCATTACCCATTACACATTATGATGCATGATACATTATACATTATACACATCACAGATCATAGCCTCAAATCTCGAATACTATTTACTATTTACTTAGTCTTAAATATTCCTGTAGTCGGAAGAAGCTTGGAAATTGTAAATAGTAAATATCATTTACTTTTTCTATGACTGCGGCCCCGTTTTACTACAAAGTACAAAGTACAAGGTACAAACTATTACGAACGAAAGAACTGTAAACGAAAGAAAGTTGTAAGTCATAAGTCTCAAGAAACATCTCATTCAAATGACAGTAAGTTAGGTCTGGATTGTGTTATACCTTCCTTTCCTTAATTTTAAAAGTCAAAACTCTCAACACTCAACATGTAATAACTTACCGTATCGTATCGTTTGAAGTAGAAAGTAGAAACTGAAAAATTGTTATTGTTTTTTATTTAAGTTTATGAGATTAAATCTGTTCTTCTTATTGAGCTGTCAGATTCACCCGGAATAGAATAGAACGAATTTCAAAATGATGGCTAATAAAGATGATGGGTAAAAATGAAATTTTGTTCTTGTTTTAGTGATGAAATTTGCAAATCCAAATGGATACAATTATTTATTTTTGCAATTTTTTATAAGACTTTGGTATTGAAAATCCAACGCGTTATCGTTCAGATTGGAGAGTTATTCGCTTATTTTCAGTATCAATATCAAAATGTGTTTGCTTGCTGAATCTCGTTTGTCTGGATCTGGTTGTATCGAAAATCGAAACAAGAAAGAGTTGGGAGTTGGGAAAAAACTCTTGCTCTCTTTCAATTTTCAATATTCCTGTCTCATAATTTTAATTTTTTTCGTAGTGTCGCTTTTTCTCTGTTCCGCGTTGCTCTTCAATCCTCAATGTACAATGTACATTGTAAGCTAGAGATGGTACGAAGTAAATGTGGACATAAAAAATAAGCTAGTGCCATTTGAAAATCCCCTTCTCCTTGTTCTACACATGCAACATAAAGTGTACAGTGTGCTGTATTTTGTATTTTGTATTTTGCTGTCAATGTTTTCACATTAAAAAGATGTGGGCTAATTTAATGGCTTATGACTAGTAGCTGTTATTAAGTGCAAGAACATTTCATTAACTCCCGACGATACTGAAGCTTATTCAGATACAAAACACGAGGGAGGTGATTTCATTTCATGCTGATGAAAATATCCTCGTGGAAAAAGTATTCACAAGTTACAAGTACGCTTTACTCTTCTTATAGATTGTATATTCATAAACATGCGTAGATTTCTTTTAAACTTGTAACTTGTAACCAAGTACCTAATTGTGAGTGGCGACGTCTGCTGTTGTTTTGCGTCCTCTTGTTCTTGATCCTTCCCTTTTCGTACCAGAGAAAAAGACAAACCCATTTCTTGTAAGCGTGAGTGTTGCAGTATCAATAATAATAACAATATTGCGGAGCACATTTAACATTTAACACTTGAAGCTTTCACTACACCATATTACTAATTTTTATATCCATCCAAGTATTGCAATTTGCCGTGAGTTAGGAAGTTAGGAATTTTGAATGCACAATGAAAATTTATTTACTAGAGAAAAGGTGAAGTATTCTCAAGAGACTTTTTCATGTTTTCTAAGCCTTTCTTTGTACTTTTATTCTTTATCCAGTGCATTGACCGTGACAAACACAAATTTTGTGAAAAATAATATTACATTACGGAAATAGATGAATTGTTTGGTACTGGGTAGTGAATAAAATTCCAGTGGGAATTTGATCAGGAACTTGTATTTAATCCAGTTGACAGCCGATGAAAAATACAATATAAAATATACAAAGTCCACAAAAGTTACGAATTACGAATATGGCAAAGTCTTCATTGTTGATTCTGAATTCAGGGCTCTAGAATCTACAATCTAAGCTAGATGCTAGATGCTGACATATTGCTAATCGTCATATGACGTCGATACAGAAGCAGTTTTTTCTACAATTAGTCTTATGAATATTATGATTACCAAAACAGAAAACAAAAGAGCTCTTGATTCTTGAGTCTTGACATACAAAACCACAAGAACAGAGTTGAGGCTGTGCTCACATATAAACCTCTCAAATCATCCAATCAATTTAAAAGCTCATTTAATAAACCATCGAGTTAATTGGAAAACTCGTTCAATAAATAATATAGATATTCTCCACGTGTTTTGCTTCTCAATTCCCACACTGTAACACTGTAAAAAATTCTGTACTGATATTTAACGAAAGGTACTGTAGAAACAAGACTGAACAAGAGAATGATGAAGAACTTGAACAACTCCTGCTACTTTCTTCTCCTTGCCTTTCTCTCTGCCACTGCCAATTTTCCCACTGTAAAAATACTGTATCATAAAACATGATATAGATACTTTTATAATGAGTTCATCTTCCATCAACATCTACATTCAACATGATCATCATTCAGTCACTGTTATTGTTATTGTTATTGCAATTAGTCATGCCGGTTTTTAATTTGCCCATTTCCCACTTCCCACTGTATGAAAAGGAAGAAGCTTTAAATCTGTGAGGTCTCTTCCTTCTTCTTCCTTCTCACGTCTCATCATTCTTAAAAGCCAAGCAAAATATGCAGCACACATTCAACATTCAGGACTCAAGATTCACAAGGGGTAACCAGCAATCCATGACTTGATACTTGTTACTTGATATTTGCTATACCACAAAAATATAGTAGACAGTAGTAAAGAATAAAGAATAATACAATGACGATGACGATGATTCTTACAGACTCATTGTCAGGCTCATAATAGATTATGATACTAATTAATATTCACAATCTTTATGACGGGACGGGAATAAGGGCAAAAATATCTATCTACCTACCGCATTCATCTATAGAAGCTACTTATCTTATCTCTATAGTTTATGCGTATGTGCTGTGTGCTGTCCATATGACATAAATATATAATATAATACATACGTAATACAGACAGGAGACACACGGACACCGAGGCGGACAAAAATAAATGTCAAAAGCTGACAAAACAAAAATGAATGTAAAAAGCCTTCATTTTTCATACCACAGTATTCCAGTGGAGTATCATCATCATCATGTTGAAGATTGAACATTGAACATGTCATGCGCAAACTAGTGTAAATTGTAAATGCTCTTGTTTTGTCTGGTTCAAGCAGTTGAAACAGAAACAAAAACCGAGAACAACAACCAACAGATCTAAGGAAGACGAAAATAAAAGCTATTACTGCTTTTGTTTTATTATATCAAGTATCAAGTAAAAGAGAGAGCGAGAGAGAGAAAGAAAAAGAGGCCCACCTTGAATCTTGAATCTCTTTTTGAATTTTGTTAAGTCCAGATTTCGATTTTGATATAAAAGTTTTGAGCTTTAAGTTTTGAGTTTCAACTTACTTTTCCGGCACTTTGAAATGACTAGTTACTTAGAATGAAGTTTTTAACATGCTTTTTATGTCCTTTTAATTCATTAATTCAGGTGCGTGAGTATGAGCGGGAAGTGGACGCAATGCTATCATGTTTAATCTTCTCTCGACTTTCGAGTCTCTAATTCTAGTATAAAATATGCATAGAATGTGTGATATGCTGAACACAAACGTTGATAGCTGTTGACTATAGCTACTAGATAGAGAATAGAGATGATAAAAGCTACACGTAAGAACACAAAGTGGGAATTGGGTATTAATAAAATCTAATGCATAAACACTAAACACTTTTTGAACTTGAATTCTTAAATGGAACAGGAGGAGACAAGAGAAGAGGGAGGAAAGGGAGAGTTAAGTCACCGGGACAAGTTTTTATAGATCCTCTTTCTTCTCCTTCTCCTTCTTCAGTGTTCAGTGCTCCTTCACCTTTTTCCCCTGTTGTATTTTGTACCTTGTAAACTATAAACACACATATTCTACTCATGTTTACTTCTCCTATACATTTTTCAAGTTTACGATGTGGGGTCCAACAAAACACATTCCAAAGTTAGAGACGCTAGTATGCGAGTACATATGTACATCGTAAATTGTATACTGTAAATACGTGGTGCACTTGCTACTTGTTTCACTTCCTCTTACCCCTCCTTGTCATGTATATTATGTATAACGATAGCGATAACGAGAAACGCCAAGGTACACTTACATAATAAGAAAACCCACAAATGATTACAATTTACAAATGATAGTGTACATTGTACATTGTTGATTGTTGATGTAAGTAATCAAAAATCAAGGAGCTTATTCTTTATTATTGTGTTAGTGTGAATCAAATGTCAAATGTGTACAATTTGATAGATAATAAATATGGATACTCTATAATTTGCTAGCATTGAGTACAGAGTATTGTAGTAATTGTGTAGCATGTAAACGGTAAACGGTTCAACACTTTTGCTGATCCATGTCTGACTTGATTGAGATTGAGTTTGTGTTTGAGTTGAGTGCTTTTCATTGTTTTTGTTACAAAAAATGGCATGTCAAATAACGTCAACAAAGAATAAACACAACGAACAGTGAACAGTGAACGCAGACAGACAAAGAGACAAAGAGCAAACAAAGGGAAAGATAGGAATCTTATCTACCTGTTCACTGTTTAATCTGTGTTGTACAATGTACAATGTACATCGTAAATGACATAATATTATGTCCTGTTTACTGATACGCATGATTGAATGAGTGGTGGAATTTGGAATGTAACTTATCCAGTGTTTTGTTTTTCATGTCACTGTATTTCAAGTTGAACTGCCACAAAAGTTAAACTCTGTTTGTCTTTTGAAATGAGGAGATGATAAAAAAACAAAAATAATTAATCGTTTCGAAATTTGAAATTCTAATCAAAGTCATAAACACTCTAGGCTCTAGATAGCGATAACATTGAAATTGACATTTCATTGACCTTTTGCCCGTTTTCATTCCACATTTGGCTTTATTTCTTTGGTTAAATATTAACTATAAAAAGACCCAGAATACAGAATACAGAATTTAGCAGCAAAAGTAAATGAATCTTATTTTTTTGGACTAAAACCACAAGTTTTTTTATAGTAGGAGAGATGCATGTTCAATGTTCAATGTTCATGGTTGATGTTTATGCTGATGTTGAAGTTGATTCATGGGAGATGTGAGCTTCCAATTTAACTTGTTCTATTTATCCACTCTTCACTCTCCATTCTCCCGACTCTTTCAGATTGCGTCGATTAACATGCGTTGATTTTAGAATCTGTAGATTCGTGTGGCTGCAAGTGCTTCAAGGATTACCTAGTTATTCTTGCATATCATTACACGAAGACTCCATGAAGACGCACAACGCACATGAGTGCATATGTATTACGTGTGTATTTCTACACTTAAGGAGGAGACGGAGAGAGAAAGAAAGAAAGGAAGAAAGAGAGTACTCTAGACAATCATAAATAATCATAATCATACATATGTATCTACGAACATTTCATTTGAGCATACTGTTGACTTCTCCTGCTTGTTTGTATAGTTTGTAGTTGGTACTTTGTTTCTGGAGTGTACATCGTACATTGTACAGTGTTCACAGAGCGTGTAATGTATTCCAACATTTTTCACAGATAAACTTGAGACTTGAGCATTTGATATTCAAGTTCAATTTCTCATTTTTTATCTCCTTTACATGTATTCGTTTTCATAGTATTTCCACAGTACAGGCAATTTTCTACATACAAGCTGAAAATAGTAGAGGAAAGAAGTGAAAAATGACATGGTTTTTACTCACATAATAGATTTTCCTCTAAAATCTTTGATCTTGAAACTTGAAAAGTGCTTTGCTGGAAACTTGAAGTATTGTTACAGAAAGTAATGAATGAAACCAAGGTTCAAAATTTTTCAACATTCGGAATTCTGAACTTCCACATGTAAAAACCAAAAATCAAAAATCCAAAGCTCATTATTAGTACTAGTTATTAGTTGAACAGGAGGAAATCTAAAACCTATGAAAGAAGTAAGAGTATATTGTATATTCGATTGACTGAATATTTGTGACTTTTCTTCGGTGGTTATTGGTTCTGCCCTTTGCACATCATTATGAGAGTAATAATTTCTTACTAACAAGCAGTTGAGGAGATTGAGACAAGCTTATATCTACTGTCTAGTTAGTTGGTTGGTTGGTATGTAGTATGTAGGATGTTGGGAGGTGTCAATCATTCAAAGCTTAAATTAAATGCCGAAGATGATGAATTGCATACGAATTTTTGTTTTTTAAAAAGTGTAGTTTGTAATTTATTCCTCTCACTAAATA
This sequence comes from Sminthurinus signatus, assembly GCA_019776565.1. Lineage (NCBI taxonomy): Eukaryota > Metazoa > Arthropoda > Collembola > Symphypleona > Katiannidae > Sminthurinus > Sminthurinus signatus. The sequence goes on along the minus strand of JABASP010001997.1, from coordinate 6,446 downwards.
TCTTTACATGTATATATATGTGTGTTTTGCTCTCACTTGTCCTTTGCACTACTACAAACTACAAAGTAAGAGCTACGAATGACATGATGTATAATGTATGATGTATACAGTTGTACATGATACATGATAAATACATGAGTTATGTGTGTATGTGTAATGAGTAATGCGTATGTGTTGTTTGATTATCAGTATCATCATCATTTATCATTTATCATGCATCGTACACTTACGCTTTTATTTTGGTCCGATCATATTGAATTAGTACACTTCTGTATGTATAATGTATAATGTATTTACGTATTTACAAATATTATGCATGTGGTTTGCTCAATATTAACAAATAATCAACCGATGAAACTTGCATTGAATTGACTTGACTTATTGGCAGTGAGCCAAACTATGCGTATACACACTACACAAAATACAAAAAACTACATCAAACACCAAACATGAAAATTAAAATGTGTACATAATATACTTTTAAATCTTTTAATAAATCCTCCTCTGGATTTGGATGTTGGATGTTTATCATAAAAGTGAATTAAACTTTATACACAGCACCCGGACTCTAGTTTTGTAAGTATTAGCATGCATTAATTATTAATTATTATTAGTTTTGTACAAACTTGAATCAGCGCAATAAATTTTCTGAATTCTTTTGCAAACTCTGGACTCTGGACACTAGAAATTTTTCATCTAGCAAACTGTAGTCAAAATAGTCAATACTCAATATTATGATATAAAAATCTACACAAGTATACAAACTCCAAGATACTTTATTAAGCTCAAGTTTTCATTAGTAGTGGACATTGTGCAGGTGATCATATAAATCACTTAATTATTATACAAGAACTAAATTACTGTAATTATTTTTAGGCTGCTACTCCCAGCAGTAGGCTCTAAGTACGTGGAAAGTGCTAAGAGAAATTTATCATGTAAAACACGTGAGACTCTCTCTCTAGCTGTGTGCGTTCTCTGCGGATGAATACTAAATGTTAAACTGTCGAGACTATTTTGAGCTTTGAGCTTTGAGTTTTTGAGTTTTGACTTTTTGACTTTGCTCCTCGTCAACGACTCATCAATCTTTGGAATTCGGATTGGAAGTTGAGAGAATCACATGCAAAGTCAATGTCATATACATTTTACTTATACAACCTCTTTATGTTTATGCAACCTTTTTTCTAGCTACCTGTCCTATGTGTACGTACATGTAAGATTGCAGATCTCTCCATTCACAATCAATCTACAATCTACAGATGGAAGCTTCCTACTTGAAGAAAATCGCACATGTTGTAAACTAAAAGCTAAAAGCACTCGAGACTCTAGACTCGCGTTTTTTACTTTTACCCTTTCAGTTTCAATGTCAGTTGTCAGAATCGTCATCATATATTATATATTAAATTACACAGTTACATAAAACCTTTCCTGTTCTTTCAATTTCCAATATTTCACGCACCAACACCGAATTCCACTGCCAGTCCCTTACAAAAGGTCCAAGGGAGAAAAAGTCTGTATTTCTGAAATGAATCTATACTTTATATTTTGCATTATACAGGCCTCACTTTTGTTAAAAAGAGGATATGAATATGTACAAATGTTTGTGACAAATAAGACCAATTACAATTTGTACATATATATATTTTAGTTGCAATTTTCCATTTTTCTCTTGTTTACAAACAAATCACAAACAATTATTTGTATCTCTAATCTTTTTGTGTGTACAAAACAAGTTGACATTCCCACAATGAAACTGCCTCACGCGAAGAAACGACGAAGAACGGAGGACGGAGCATAGAAAATGGAGAATACAAAATACGCTCAACATTTGACTTTGAATGGGGGTTTATTAAACAGTTTATCATAACAAAAATGTTTTTTGTGTGTTTTTGTGCGTGTGAGTCCATTGAAAATCAAAATCAAATCATCATAATACAAAGAAAGTCTTTTTGGATGTTAGACTCTAAACTTTTTAGTGTTCAGAGTCGGCTTTCGGCTACATCAAACATCAAACAGATCCGCGACAAATTTCATTCAAGAAACTTTTCATGATTTCCCTTTCTTCTCCCTCATGTTTTGATATGCAGTTTGTACATTGTACAATGTACAATCTACACCGACGCGACGAGTCAAGCATACATATTATATACGAAGTTGACTGAATCTAAAACACACCGACAGTCGACAGTCGACATCCAACAACCGACACTCACTCGGCAAATATTATAAATACTACAAATTGTAAAGGGTCAAAACGATTAAGCGCCTACAAACTACAAACTACAGGCCTGTCCCATCATATAAATTACTCGTATTGCATGTTTATTTTGAATTTTGTATGACGTGCAGAAGAGTGCATAATAATATTTTCGTATTTCGTACAGTTGGAATTTAGAATTCTTGTACAAACGTTGGGCTTAAAATGTCAGCATTCAGCATGTTGATTTTATAATAAGAATATAAACTTATAGATATACTTGAATGCATGCACATCTGTTTATTTACTGTACTATGATCAGTTATGTAAGAGGAGTTTTTTTATTTACTCAACATTCTATTTATTCCCTTGCTGTATTTTGTCTTCTGTAATTTTGTATGCAGTTGCATTTGGCTTTGGATTTTTCTAATTAACGACAGTTCAAAAGGGTCATGTTTAATTAACTTGTTTCACTCTTTTACTCTTTACTCAAACAAATGGAGTTTCCATGTTCTTTCACTCACCATTTCATTTCATTTACCAGTCATCACATCAGTCAGTTTGGCTTGCCTTGACTTGGCTAATAAGCTTTGTCATTTTACATTTTACATTTTACATGTGTCTGTTTGATGCATGTTTGACAAATTGAGTTGGAGTTTCATACATATAAATGGTTAATGGAGTCGTTGCTTTCGTCAAAGTTGAAAAGTTGACGTCATTATAATTAATTAATTAAACTGGGTGCAATTTAATGTGCAATATGAGATATTTGATACACTTTTTCAATCATTCTTCACAGCTCTACTTTCTACTTTCTACATGTTCTACATGTTCTAAAAAAACTAATCTTGAGTCAAATGATACAAATTGAGATGCATGATAAAAGTTGAAGTGATTTGAGGGTGAAACACCTTCATTCATTCATTATGTCACACATCATCATGATAGTAATTATGATGTGGAGAAAAGTGTCTGTGTTTACACAATAAACTTGTTCTTGTTCTTGTTCTGCCCGCCTTTGTGTTAAATGTGAAATGTTCATGGGAGTGCAGTGCACGTAGCACGTAGGATGTAGGATTTAGGTTGAAGGCGTACGGAGTGTTTATTATACTCTCGTGATAAATCATAGTGTACAACAAGGGCAAGAACAAGAACAAGAAAGAGAACAAGTGCAGCAATTTGAGTATCAGCTCATCAAAAAGGAAGGAGGGAAAAGGAAGAAAAGATGATGATGATAATGATGAGCACACATTTTTGAGGCTGACACGTTAAATGAGCAAGTATTGTAAATTGTAAACAAACATGCTGTGAGCATGGAAAGAGCGTGTTGTCTGTTGTCTGTTGTCTGCTGTGTTTATTGTGTAATGTGTAATACACTTCAAGTTTCAAGTTCACTTGAGCAATTATTCAATTTACAAAATTACATCTTCCAACGTCTCAACTCTGGACTTTAGACTTTAGACTCTGGTCTGTTGTAAGTAAATATGGGCTTGAAATTTTTCATGTTCATTTTTCTGCTGTTGAAATCCACAACATATGCACACAATGCATAATAATGTATCTGTAGGTTGTTGGTTTAGAAGGGTGGACACTGGATACTAATAAATTATGTACACGCACCTTCACCATTTATTTTCTGCAATATGTGTTTTTTTTTATCAAAGTTCCTTTTTGTACTAAAAAGTAATCTTTCTGTTTCTGTAGTTCTGTAGTGAAAATCACAAAGCACAAATCACAATTCCACAAACCGAGACAATAGTGATTTCTTAGTAGGGGTAAGATATTGTGCACGTGAGTACAATGCAGGAAAGTAAAAAATGTATCCTTTTTTGATACAATCTGAAATGTCATCTGTCTACTGTCTATATTGTATGACGGGAAAGTTACAGTAGTTCTTTGTGCGTACTACATATCGCACATCTCAAAAGTCACTGGACCAGTCCAAATCCAAATCACAAGAAAGGAAAAGGAAAAACGTTTTACATCAGAGTTTACTGTTTAGTCTACAATCTTTGAGCTACGAGCTGCAAACTATTTACTGTTTACATAAATGGAGTAGGAATGCTGTACTAGATAGAAGATAGAAGATAGAACATACATTTGTTTTATTATGGTAAAAAGTCAAATATGGGAAGATAAAAAGCTTTCCGAAACCAAACACGGCCCATTTGCTACTTTTGTGTACATGATACATGATGCACAATACACAACCTCTTTGTGTTTATATTCATGTTCATAAAGGTCATAAATATCTTTAATCAATTATTACATCATGATAAAGCCTTACCAAAGTTAGGTGAATGGTGAAATTCACTAACCATCTTTTTACAGGTACATAATAACAGCTCGTTAGCATTTAGCATATGTAAACTACTCCTCGTACATTTACATTTAGTATCAAGATCTGACATTGTGCTAACATTAATTATATTAATATGCAGTGCATTGAGTATTGTTAATTAAAAATTAAAATATTACGTGATTATTCTATGCATGTTTATGTGTGAATGCAAAATTAATTAAAACTGAATACATTTACTTGCATTTTTGATTTCGCATGTTAAATGCTTACTTGAGTACACAGAACGTGCATTGTAATTTTTATGCGCCTTGTTTCAAAGATATTCTAAATAAAGCCAGTTTTGCATTCTATTTATGCCATAATCGCAATACATGGAAAGATTTGCAATTGCAATGTTGAACCGAAAAATGCGTAAACAATGTACAAGTTTCTTTTCACCATTCACCATTCCATTCACATAAACATTCCTTTCTCATTCTTTCACTTAGTGTGTTTAGCGAGATTCTACATTCTACATTCTGCATTCTAGTTGGTACGGACAAAAAATGTGTCTAATCTTCTTTGGTTCTTGAGCTGTTTCCACTTCAACATGTACAATGCAGAATAAAACTATTTAAAGGAGAGGAAGGGAAGTGGTGAATCCTTTTTAGGCGGATTAAACAACCATAAAAAGAATGTAGAGTATTTTTAAATGTACACAGTACATAGTAGATAATAGATATGTGCACGAGTGTGTAATCTGAGTGCTGGATTCTGGATTCTGTGTATGTTTATTTACCCAGTTTTTGTCCAAGTTTCTTTCTCCGCGTTCTTTGTTGAGCTTTGAGCGCTGAGTGTAGAACAAAAGGGGAAGGAAAAGAGTGTCTGTTAAATTGGTCTATACATACAATGCGTTTACATATCTTTACAAAAAGATTGGAGCGTTCTTTCGCCGCTGTGTATTTTTATTGCCAAAGTCAAATTGCACGAGGTTACTGGAGAAGGGGGAAACTGTTACTATTAGATGTTAGACAGTTGTTCTTCCTATCTATGCTCTACATATTACACATGTTCTGTGTTCTATTAATGCATACAGAAGACATTGTTTGGTTTGTTCTGGGATTGGGGAAATACATGTGTACTGTGTACAATACGGATTGTGCATACTGCACACTTTATACTTTATACATGTAAAATGTAGAAGGAAGTCCTCGTTTACTCTTATTTATAAGCTATTTAAGGGGAAATGTGTATTTTACAGGAGAATTGTTGTCAGCTAAATGGCAAGATAAATTGCTTATCTAAATCTAAAAGTACATTGTACATTTAAGTAATAGGAGAACAAGCATGTACATAAGTTCATATAATATATGTATGTCTTTTATTTATCACAGGCTACATAATTTGGAGTAAAATAACTACAATGTCTATTCTTCTTTTTCTTCTTCTTTGCAGGGTGACTAGAGTTGGCATTTTAGCTTTGGCTTTCTTCGTCCTCCTGCTGCTGCTGGAAGCGACCGGTTCCGAAGACGTCAATTCGAGTACAATTAGCAAGAAAAAAGATGTAAGTTTATAACAGTGATACTCTATACAATTTTACTTATAGTTGTACAACAATGGAAAATTTCTATTATTATTATTACAATATTATAAACACATCTTTAGGCTAATTTAATTTAATTATATGTACATGATTCATCAAATGTTCTTCGTATAGTGTATGATATTGTATGGATGACATGAATATACAAAGTATAAAGAACAAACTAGTCGTTATTATTATGACATTTTCAACTGCTTCAACTTTTTCGATTTTGTGGAAACTGGTCACATTGCAACTGGTCACTCTATCCACTGGTCACATTGCAACTGGTCACACGGGGAAACTCGTCACACGGGAAACTGGTCACACGGGGAAACTCGTCACACGAGAAACTGGTCACACGGGGAAACTCGTCACAAAGTATGACT
>JABASP010001996.1:0-23580 GCA_019776565.1 Sminthurinus signatus | reverse complement strand
ATTGCTCATTTTGCTAACAATACTTCAAACACCAAAGAAACATTTTAAGGTGTACACAGAAATTCTATTACTGTAAAAGAAAATATTACTTTACCATTTCACAAAGACTTGCATGTTTCAACGAATGGCGAATAAAATATGTATTATGCTTTTAGATATCTTTTACTGATTTCTTCTCTGCAGGTACAATTGAAAATACAATCATTCTAATGGATTTTGGGTTAATGGTTAATTTTGTTGGTGTACATCGTACATGAAATTGCTTTCTCTTGGGTGTCGTAAATATGTGTTAAATTTATGCATGAAGTAGGTATTTTAGGTAAAGTGTGTACATAACAGTGCTTTTCTCTCTTCATAAATTTTGTACAAGTGATGTAAAATAATATCTTGAACCTGGAGCTACCGTGTTCCACACGGGGCCATAAAACATAAAACATCCTTATAATTCCATTAGTGGCTCGGTTGAGTCGGTAAACAATTTAATTATTTACAAGAAATATATTGAATTTCCTGTTCCTGATGGAAAGAACTAAAAGCTAAAAGCAAGAGGTAAGCCTTTCTACATATTACGTAGGAACTAATAGCTGCTGTTAGCAAAGAACAAGGAATGTAAAACCAATCTTACGAAATGTGTCGATGATATTGATAGTTGTGTATTGTGTAACGTCCGTGCATTTAGACAATACTTTGCTTGCCCACTCATTTATGTAAAACGATACGACACGGCGTTACTTGGTCTAATTGGAATATTATTTTATTTGCTGAGGACGTGGGCTGTCTCAACTTCCTAGTCACAAGATATTAAGCTGTTCAGTTCACACGGAGAAAGTCATTTCATTTTGAGCAACAAAAAGGAAGAAACAGGAACCTTTTTCTCTTTTAGTAAAGATTCTAGAAAATATATTAACTTTAATTTCCCGAGATCTAATACCTACATACATACATATATGTACAAAACCTTACTGTAAAAAGTAAAAAAAAATATATAGGAAAAATTCTAACAGAAAAAGAAAGTTTTCCCATGTAAAATAATATCTTGAACCTCGAGCTACCGTGTTCCACACGGGGCCATAAAACATAAAACATCCTTATAATTCCATTAGTGGCTCGGTTGAGTCGGTAAACAATTTAATTATTTACAAGAACTTAATTAAATTTCCTGTTCTTCATGGAAAGTGCTAAAAGTAAGACGTCGTACGATACTCTCGTCTTCATACTATTACGTACGTAGTAGAAGCTGTTAGCAAAACAAGGAATGTAAAATCTGTTTTATGATATTGACATTAATTTTGCAAGCCTAAGTACATTTAGAATTTAGAAACAACTCTGACTGCTGACTGCTGACGTCTTACTCGTTTCCATAATACTATATGACACGGCGTTACTTGGTCTAACTGGAATATTATTTTATTAGCTTCGGGCATTGGATGTCTCAAGTTCCCAGTTACAAGTTATTAAGCTTTTCTGTTCACAAGGAGAAAGTCATTTCATTTTGAGCAACAAAAAGGAAGAAACAGGAACCTTTTTCTCTTTTAGTAAAGAGTCTAGAAAATACTAGCTTTATTTCCCTGAGATATACTAAATATATATACCAAACCTTACTGTAAAAAGTAAAACCAAAATAGTAAACATGTTAACAGAAAAAGAAAGTTTCCCCATTCATTTCTACATCCGGTTCAATGCAATGCTCCGGATTCTCCCTGTGACTCTCCGTCGGATTAACGGAAGAATTAGGTTGAGAGTGGAACACAACCGATTGAAAACTGTCATCACCAAGTTCATCTACTTGTTAATGCTGCTAGATAGCATCTTTGTTGGTGGAAGGTTGATTCAAATGATTCGAAATAGAGATAAAGGCGAAAAGAGACAAGACAATTTCGGAGAACGACTAATTCTGCATTTCGTATTCTGGACCATTGAAAATGTGGCTCTGATTACCGGATGGCTTACGGGTTTCACACACTCAACCACCAACGCCACAATTTTCAACAGTCTGTATGAAACTGAGGAACAAGGGCAAATGGAAATAACAAATGGCGCTAATGTTACTGATGTGGTTTCGCAAGGTATACACAAAAGTAAAAATAAAATGCAATGAATAATAATAATAATAGAAGAATAAAATTTCATTTGACGTTTGACATTTGACATATTTTCTAGAAGGTCACAAGAAGCCTGCAAAGTCTGATAATGGATACGAAAGATACTTAAAACCGTGGAATTTTAGTTTGGAGGAAATTCTGAGTTTGTACATTAGTGTGATAGCCCTTCCATGCACATTGCTGATGATTGGCTTGGCTCTTTGGGACTGGGAACGGCCGAATTTAATCTACTCTGTCCTCCCCACTTGCTTTCAAAATGGCTACATTTTCGGGCTCCTCTTGATACCAGAGGGATTCTTTTTCAACGTTGGTGTTGCAGTCATATGTTATCCGGTGCTGGTGCAAAGTTTAGTATTCGCAAAAGCGGACTTGGAATTGAATCGTCTCAAAGAAATGCTCAAGTAAGAGTCACTATTCGCACTTGTTCTTATTTAAAAAAGCGCTAAAAAGGATAATAGCAATAATAATAATTCTTTCCAATTCTTGTGTATAGTGTCGTGGAGAAAGGAGGCAAGGATTTGAAAACAATCATGACAAAAGTAAATCAATTTTCACTGCTCATCCACTTACTCAATGGAAGTCATTCCTACAACATTTTTATATTGAAAAGCTTGCTCATCTGTCCTTTTCCCATATTCAACACGTTTCAAGCCATCATTTCTTTCAAGAAGAATCCTGTGATGTCTCTCGTAAACTTGTATTTTGCTGTTGACTCCATTTTCTGCTTCCTCGCGGTCTATTCAAGAGCTTTCACTCTGTCTGATGACTTTGAAGGAATTAGGGAGCGGATCTTGATCAAAAGCAAAATGATTCAAGCTGCTGATCATGAGACGGATGGTCGTAATCGTAATGTACCTAAAAGTCAAGGGGCTGGAATTAGAATTGTGGGCTATGGTCCAAAAAAAGCTCCAAATCCCATCGAAAAGCAATTGAGGAGCATCCCACAGATGGGTGTTCAAGTTGGAAGATATTCAAAAATGAACAAACAGTCACCTCTCATTTACCTTGAATTCATCACTGTAAATCTCGGCTCATTGCTCATTGCATATGCTTAATTAGTAATAATAATTATGAGGATAAAAAAAATAAAAGTAAATATAAAAATAAGTTATTTTAAATAACAATAATAATTGTAAAATTCTGTGATTGTAAAAAGAAACAAAGTACTGTGTATAGTTTTTAGCAGAATCTTTCATTGTTATACATATATTTAACACAATATTATAATGTAATTTGTAATTGTATGCAGAAAATCAAGGAAAGATAAAATAAACGTTATAAGAGTATCGTTGATTATAAAGAGTATTATTTACTTGTTCCATAGTAAGTTAATAATTGAGGTAGAAAAACCATAAAAAACTCCAAAAACCAAATAAAACTGATTAGATTAAGAAAAATGTACATGACCTGTAAATTCTAAATCTGTCGTAATATTAGATAAACTACAATTCCAACAACTCCAAAAAGTAAAACACAGCCTAAAATTATACTAATAGTAATAATGGTACAGTTCTTAGCTCCTCGACTACCATGTGCACCCAAAGAGGTCTCTGAAAAATTTCTCACGTGCTGAAACCAAAAATTGAATAAAGCAATAAAATTAAAAACTCAAAAGATCAAAAGGTAGAAATTGTTGAAATTATTCGTGAACTCACGATATGCCACCCGATGAAGAGGATCATAATTTTATAAGTGAGAGGAAGATACGGTCTAAAGTCCACTTGAGACACACCAAATGATCGATGTTGCTGTTCTTCGTCTGAATGAATAGGTGGCGCTGATGATGTTGTCCTTATTCTTTTCATATCACCTACTTCTCGAATTTCCCCGATTCGAGTTGTGGTGGAAGCGGTGACACTTTCCACCCCCATAGAGAAAAACACAATGGACGCTTGTTTCCTAAACTCCAGTTCTTCACACTTTAACAAAGGTGGCCCGATTTCAGCCGTCTGCCAGGTAACTTCAAGGACTTCGTAGTCAAAACTAGTTGAACATTTTGTAGGTTGAAAGATGAGGAAGTCAAGAGGTCCTTGACTCGTACAAAGACAGTAGGCGGGACGAGGGGAAATGGATTTTGGACTGGCGGCTAATAATATACGACCTTGGGAGTCAACCACCACAAAATGGTGTCTACTTTGACCTCTAATTTTTTTCCTGTCTTGAACTGATACAAATTTGAACAAGGATCGTCCTTTTGCATCCCGAACGTCAACTGGAGCTGGCGTTTTCCCAGTGCAGTCACCTAAAAAATTCAAAAGTTCAAAAAAGAAATGGTGTCGTGATTTGTGTAATAAAAAGAAAGCTGACCTTTAATATTTTAATACAGAAAATTTTAGAAGAAAACTCAGAAATGAAAATAAAGATTGTAATAGCCAATTTTAAAATAATATATGTATAAATTTTATATACATGTCTTGTCCATCGAGTGAAACATGAATCTACTTGTCATGGCCAAGATTTCATTGAGACGGTCGAAGGAGGACGAAGAGGAAAGAAGTGCGGAATTTGAAGTTTGGTTCTCACTCGGACTTGAAGCTTTTCCATCCAATCTCGCAGATACACTGGTCTTTTGATTATGATCCTCTGGATTTGAGTCGGAATCAGAACTTGTAGCCACATGAAAATTGGATTTTAATCTTGACTCTTCCCACACTCGAATTTCCTTAAAACCACTTGTGTGTTGTCTGTATGTAGTAGTGAAAATTTTAGTATGTCGTAGGTTTTTGGCATCAACTACATAAAATAAAATTATTCTTCATGTAATAAAAAAACTCACAATTTATCCAAAATTATGGTAGGTTCTGCAGTTCCAGGATCGCAACAGCCTAATGACTTTAATGAGGATGGAAAATACATAATTTTAGTAAAAAAAGAATCAGCAGTTCAAAAGTTTTTAAAGCTGCTTCAACTTCCATTTTCTCCAAATAATAGAGTCAACAGCATGTTCACCCATTAATTTTATTCACAAAAGTTTCACAGCTATTTACAATTTACTAATACCAACAACGTATTAAAATTATTTATACACTTTACCAGGTTAGGTCTTAATTAAAATTAGTTTTATAGTTGCTTTTTAAACAAAACATTTTTTTATTTCCTTGGAAACATTCTAAATTCTAAACAACATTTTTATAGGCCATCAATAATAATTTATTTGTAATCTAAAATATGACATACGAATAATAATAATGATACTTTTTGTAGTATTTTTATTTTTATGTAGGACCCATTATTAAATTTACAATTAAAAAATTTCCATTCAAATTTAAGCGGGAAAAGTGATGAGAAGGCTCGTGACATTAGTAACTATGAAATGAACAAAAATAAGTGTGCTGGTTCTTTCCATAATGTGAAAACTTCCCACATCAATCCCCACTTTTCTTATACCTCGAATTTCCCTCCGAATCATATTAATTTCCACTTGTGTCAAATTTCTATGACCTCTTGTGTGAGTTGAGGTCGTCGCGGATGTAGAACCTAAATTATTATTATTACTATTCAACCTTTTACCACGGGAAATGTACCTTTCCACGAGTCTTTCAATTTTTACAAAATTTGAGTGGACGCTAAACCCTTGTTGATAAGTTACACAAAATATGATCATACAATTAAAAGCTAGTGTACAGGCGAATATTCCGAGAAACGGAGCATCCGAAAAGAAACGAATGGCAAATGTTGAGCTACAGATGGCGAGAATGAGACAAAATACTTTATATGAGAAAATCACAGTGGGGAATGCTCGATTAAAAAGCTCAATGAAGAGGAAAAGCTCTTTTGTATCCTTCATCACTTGGAAAATCTCCATTGATTCATCCCTAAAATACAAAAAAAATAATAAAAATTGTAATATTCATCATAATTCATAATGTGTTATCTTTAAAAAAAAAAGTATAGTTTTAAAATAGCGTTCAAAAATTATGAATAATTATTGTTTTCTATGGTTGTTTTTTTTTTACTTTAGTCCATTGAAAAGGCGGGAAAATTGATACTCGCACTTTTGTAGAAATAGGGACTGCAGAACCAATGAAAAGTAGTAGCAAGCTGTAATCATTGCTAAATATGCCCCTTCCACCCCAAGCAGAAGGATATAGGTCCCGTCATTTTGTAACATGGGGGGTAGAGCTGCATACAGCATTTGAGGCCTGGCAGGATCCATTGCAAGAATTACCATGGCAAAAGAGGGCGTTGCTATGAGCATCCATAAGAGAGACAGCGTCAGGAGCTCATGTACTGATAGTTTTGTCAGATTCAACAAAGTTCGTTTCTTTTTGACAATATTAGGCACATTTTCTTCCTCCTTCGTATCACAATCTTTATCTTCTTGTACTACTTCTAATTCTACATCTTCAGGCACCTTTTGACCTCGATCTCTGTTCCTCTCTCGATCTTTGTACAAGTGATTGAAGACGATGTGAACCTCACAAAAATTACCAAGAAAATGAAGGGACTGCCAAACGGTCATACAACAAAAATAGGCCACCCATGCAAAATTTACAATAAGTCTTTTTAATTGAAATTGAAATTCAGTCCGTGGTTTCCCCTTTAGTTGAAGAGCGCCATCTTGGATTAGTTCAATCCATCGGAAAATCAAATAGGCAGTGTACAGTATTTGAGAAAAATATAGTAATTTCCACAGGTGGAGACGCCATCTATTTCCATCTCTTTTACTCAACTGATGGATTTCCCCTCCTTCCACATTTACTTGAAACGGCAGGAAATTTGTTAGGGATAGGATTTTTATAGTTTGGAAGTTTTCACGGTTTTCTTCAAAAGTCAACATTTTAAATGAAATTATTTATCATGTCAGGTTTTGTATTTTTTTTACACATTTGTGGCCTTTTTCTACTTTCTACTTGTGATTTTTATAATAAAAAAGGCTTAGAATTTTTTTTACTGCTGCAGTACAGTTACAAATGAGATTTACTATGTTTGAGGAAAATGTAAGTTGTATTGAATATTTGTGTTGAAAATGGATTCAAGAGGAAGAAAACAAAATAGCAGAGTGAAGTTTGGCAAGAGACTGTGCGACGAATGCTGAAAAGTTCTGAGAAAATACGGCGAATAAAGCCGTCAGTAATAGATAATTATTATTGTCGATACTTTATCCTCTATTTTTTCTGAGGCTCGTTCTAATTGCCATTACGTAATAAAAGTCACATACCTAACACAAAATATGCCTGAATATTTATGATCTATATGATATGTATAACGTATAGTATAAACATTTTGGTGGTTATTTTGTGCTGATCGATGGACAATAATAATTAAAGAAAATCGGCGTTCGATGTTCATAGAAATTATTGTATAATCAATATATCAACATCAATAATAATAATTACGGCATAAGAAATATTTGTACATGTTTACATGGCATTCCACCGTTTCATAACAAAATAATGAACTTGAACCATCTCTGTTGTATGTTGTAAATATTGTATAATCCACCGGAAATATTTCTGACATGGTAAACACATCTTTAAACCCTGTTATGTAAAGTATAAAATGTAAACAACTGGAAGTTTCGTAGATGTTTTTTGTAATTTGAACAGTTTATTTTTTAAAAGGTCTTTATATGAGTCTTTATTGGGAATTCCCATTTGAAATTTGATACTAGAATGGCTTTTACCGTTCACCGTACGTTACATAATTAGTGTGATGTTATAACATTTTCAATTTTTAATTGGTCCAAATTGATAATAGCATCAATTGAGGAAATTGCTTCCCATGTCAAATTCCAAATTTCATACAAATTTATGGAACGTTCAGATTTAGAAAAGAGGTTACTACATAAAAATTGACCATGTAAATACAAATAGAGTGTTACTACATGTTACGTATTGCCATAATTTATAGATCGATGGACATAATTCGTTTTATAAATTGTCAGTTTTCAATTTTCAAGCTATATTCATTTGAAGGAAATTCAAAACTCAAAATTCAAAACTCAGGTAGACCGATAATGTGTAGTATACATTTGAATGTATGTATATTGTATATATGTTATATGTGTACATTTGGGATTCTTGTAAATTGTATTCTCATTTTACCCCTTCAATATTCATAATGCTGGAAAGCAAAAGATAAAGAAAATGTTAAATTTTTAAGCAGCCGTGGCTGTAAACAGTAAACCAGCTTCAGAAAGAAAGTACGGAGTGCAAAATGCAAAATGTCAAATGTCAGTAGAGGGAACAAAAGTGGTGTATTTTTGCTTCTCCACAGATGGAAATTTGTTGTGTGTAATATTATTATGCATTATGCGTATTGCACAGTATGTCGAGGACCGAGTACAGAATATTGAAAATAGCAGGATGGGGGATTGACATAATATAAAAGGTTATAAGGATGAAGATATGTGTATATCGTATATTATGTAAAAGTTCTAATACCGTCAAATGTGCTTGTCTTTGTAAATAAATGTGTAAGTAATACGTAAATGCTTGCTTAGGTACTTTTTGTCTTATAAGTGGTTGTAGGTTGTGGTTCTACTGTAAAGTCTAGAGTCTACATTCTACATCAGCATTATTGTATGATCAAGTGTCAAGTCATGACCCTTGATGCGTTATAGGTAAGTACATATTGTGTACTGTGTGTATTATATATTATGTAGGTCCATATACTACATGCATGTGCGTGTTTGCCTTTTTTTTAATGTCCCTTCTTGGAAACTTTTACAACTATATTTTTCCTGACTCGGGAATTATTTTAGTAGGTATAATCTCTCTCTTTCTCTCCTTGATTTTTCTTCTTATCCAAGTACCACGAATCTTACCAAATACCGAATACATTTGTGTACATTGCACACTCCTGTACAATGTACAATGCACGTTGAACAGGAATATTTTTACTTGTGCTCTTCCAGTAGGTAATTTAATCTGCATGTAAGTTACAATCTATATAGTATATACATTCAAAATTCAAAACATGTGACTCATTTTTTCATATCCACTTTTCCTATTTTCCTCTTTTCCCTTGAGATTTGAGACTTGAGACTTTCACACATTGAACATGTACACATCAAAATGAAACGTATTTAAAACGTATCAGTAAGAAGTAAGAAATGATTGGTCATGGATAAGCATCAGCATAATTTATACTTGGTATACTTGGTATACTTTGTACAGTCTGCAGTCTATTTTTCTTCTTTGTACACACAACATCTTTTTACCTAACCTTTTTTTATTTTTTCAAAATTCCAAATTCTAAAACCTCAAAATCTTTCTCTTTTTTTTTCCTCATGACACAATTACGTTTTGAGACGTAGATTTGTATATATAGTGTCTGAGTGAACCTGGAACTTGGAACTTAAAATCAACATTCAAGGGCTCAAAATAAATTTGAAACTAAACATGAGAAGAAAATACAGAACTTGGTTTTTGGATATTATATTAATCTTATTTGGATTTGGTGTTCTGCTCTCGGCTGAAAATGGTAATTTTTTCTATCATTACACAATTTCTACTTGGTATTGAACATTGAACATGGTATTATGTATTGTGATTGTATTTTTTACCAGCTTTTAATTGAAAAAGTGTAAAGTCTAAAAGCTGAAGGTTGAGAAAATTGTATTGAGTTGCATATCTTTTATCACGGTGAAAATCTTTTTGACTTTTAGTTGGCGAGAATTTCAATTCCCAATCTGAATCAGAATCTAAAACAGAACCAGAACCAAATGTCAAAAAATCCAAGGAAAATGACAACGATGACCCTGCCAACTCTCGGATTTTATTCTTGCGGAGAAAACCACAATATTCCTTCTATGAACGTGAATACATTCTCAATCTAATCAAAAGTCAAGATGAAAATTTGAATGAAATTCTACTGGAAAATCCTCGAATAACATCCTCGGAATGGGACAGGAATAAAATTTACATCAAATTACTCACGGGTCCCTCAGGGATCGGGAAAACAGCAACAATTTGGCAATTCATTGAGAAATATGAAAACAGTTATCATAATATAATCTGGTTTGATGGGAGCTCACAAAATTCTATTTTCAAGTCCATGCAGGATTTGGCGGGGAAATTGAAATCAGAGACAACACGGGAAAGTCAGGTGGAGAATGAAATTGAAATTGAAAACAGAAATGTGAAAGAAGAAGAACTAGATGAAAACAGTGAATTCCTTGAAACTCAAATATTGGCGGGAGAAATCTATGAAAAAGTGTGTGGTAAAAAGTCCCTCATAATTTTTGACAATGTAAATATTCCAATAGAAAAGTTGATTCATTTCCTCCCCTTGAAAAAAGAACCACTTTCAAAATCAAATTCAAATTCAAAATCTCATGAGCTTCCCCTCATCCTCATGACAACTTCAAGGGAGATACAGTCACTTTTTTCCATATCTTTGTTGCCCAATCCAAATACCAATACTACTTCAAATCCAAGTGGAAATACATTTGAAAACCAAAACCAAGAGGATGCAGATGAAATTGAGGATGAGGATGAAGAAACTCCTAAGAAACACTACTATCGGTTTTCCCATTTTTTTTGGAACAGTGACAATAATGGATTTCCAGAATTCGGATTTCATGTCTTCCCAATTAATCCGTTCGTATTTGAAGAAGCTTTTGGATTTGTTTGGAAGGAATTTCTTCGGTACAATAAAATTCAGGGTGTTGAAAGTCAGGAAAAGGAATATAAAAAAATTACCAAGGATGTCCAAGAGCTGAATAAATTACTTGGTGGATTTCCATTGGCGCTTCAGCAAGCTGTCAGTTATTTAAATGAGGAGAACGATCTCATCCAACATCGACAGCAACAAAATGATCTAGAGCAGAATGATTTGAAACTCCTCACAATTCGAGACTACATCAACTTGATTCATGCTCATTCAAATTCCCGCCCTTATCTTCATGACCATCCACTGTGGATCACAACCATGATTACTCTACATCTTTTCAAAGAGAGGGCACTCCACAACCCTGAGTACAAATTGGCAGTTCAAATTCTGGAAGGAATGGCTCTTCTTCACCCTGGGGCACACGGTCCCCTCATTGGGCATGCCATCTCTTTTTCTGATAAAAATCGACCAACCCCATTGCCCCGCGTGGTTCCTCAACGAGTCCCTTCGTATGTCAATGAGCCCTTCAATCTTTTGGTACGATTTGCAATAGTTGAAAACCTCCCACCTCCGAATCTGGTCTCAGATTTGAATTCACCCTTTGACCCTCGTGTCATGAGCATAAGGTGGGAGGGACCAGCAAGGTTATCCTGTATTTTTGATAAAAAAAGTTTAAAAGAAATATCCGACCTCTTCTACTTTATCCTGGAACCCCTCGACGAACTTTCCACATCTATAATATCCCCATTAGAACGAGTCAAAACTTTTCGAGAGGAAAATCGAGAGTTTATGAGTGAGGCTTACCTGCACATTCAACATTATCTAGTAGCCATGGAAACGATGATGGCGAAAATTTGGCTAGCAAAGGAAACACCGTCCTATCCACACTTTTTAAAATACATTTTGAAATTCTCCGCCTATTTTTGTCACCTTGGGAAGTTCCAAGTGGCAAAAACTTGGATTTTCCACTTCTTTTCCCTCCTCAAAAATCACATTGATGAGGATGATAAGAAAAATTTTAGTTTCAGTGAACTTGAATTACTCTTTCAATTCAATGATTACAAACTACCAGACAAGCGGAAATCCTTGAATTTTCATCAACTCGTTTCCGAAGGAGCTCATCATATCTTTCAAGGGGCTGATCATAGTCGTAGTCATATAATATATGATCAAGTGGTTGCTCTTACCCTTGAAAATTTAGCCGAGGGGCAAGTCGAATCAAGAAATTGGGATGGTGATTTATCACAAGCCCTCTCCCTCTACCGACAAGCGTACCAAATGACTAAATCTGGTGGAACTCTCAACAAAATGGCCAACGCCCTCCTCGACCAAAAAAAGTACAAGGAGGCAAAACAACTATTTTTTGATGAAATTTATGAACAAGAGAGTCTACTTTATGGAGAGGGCCATCCAAAATCACTACTGCCCCTCCACAGTCTAGCTAAAACTTATTCCGCTCGGGGGAACCACCAGATGGCACTTGAAATCCTTTTTGAAATTCAACAAGCTGTGACAAAGTATCAAGGTATGACAGTTCAAGGTCAAGGGGAATCATCATTAGAATTGGACCTCTTCTCCCTGTCCGTTCTGCATAGTATGGCGAATGCCTATTTTAACTCTGGCAAGGCAGATTTAGCCCTCAAACTGTATGAGCAAGTCCACTCAACCCGCCTCGAAATTCAAGGTAAAGAACATCCGGACACTCTTGTTATTGCTAATGACCTCGCCCAATGTTATCTCAGCCTTGGAAGAAATGTAGAAGCCAATGTGCTCTTAATAAATATCGTAGAAATCAAGTCTAAAGATTTGGGAGCAGGGCATGCGGATTCCTACAGCAAAATGATGGACATTGGGGATAGCTACGTTAAGGAGGGGCGGTGGAAAGAAGCATCAAATGCTTACCACGTCATTGCTACTACTCGGGAAATGCGGTTGGGAGAAAATCATATGGAAACGCTAGAAGCCCTTGAAATAGTGGGCATGGCTAAACTGGGTGCCGAAGAATGGGAGGATTCTATTGAGACACTCAAAAAAGTACTAAATTTGAGACAGAGTCAAATATCGACATCAAATATTAATCCAAACTCATTTTCATTAATTTCGCCCCTTCCCGCCCTTGCATACGCCCACTTTGTCCAAGGGCAAAATATCATAGGAAAGGACTGGCTAGAAGAATTTCAAGAAAAGGTTAAAGAAATCCAGACGATTCCAGAAAACAGCCCATTTTCACTCTTGCTGACAGTCGCCCTCTCTCATGCTCAAAAAGGGCGACAAAAGGATGTGCTCAAAGCCCTTAGCCCTCTGTATGATATTCAAAAGGAAAAGTATGGGCGAAGTCACCCTCAAACAATTGATTTTTTGAGACACTTTGCCCTCATTTACCTGAGTCAGAAAAATCATACTAAGGCCTTGCACCTTGCAAAACTGAGTGTCAAACTGGCCAGAGGTCATCCAGAAGGTCCAGAAGGTCACAAACAAATTCAGATTCAAGGGAAAAATCATCAACCACCCTCTCTCAACCCTCAACTCATCCCATCTCTTGAGACATTAGCCCTCGTATATGAAGCCGAAAAGGATTTCCTATCATCCTTGCAAATCTACCTTGAAATTTCAAAACTCCAAGGAAAGTCTGGGCAAAGTCTAGATGAAGTTGTGATTATGGAAAAATTAGCAGACTCACTCTACGATCAACAAAATTATGTATTGGCAACTCCATACTATGAGAAAATCTACAGGATGCGAAAGGAGAGTAACGGCCATGCCCACAATCTCACAATTAGGGCCCAAATACGCCAAGCTAGCTCGCTTGTTCAAGCTTACCCAACTGAACAAGGCACATTAACTTACAAGAATTTGTACGAGTCTTGGAAGAACATTTATACAGAGGAGCATCCTATGATGATAGAAATTCTTGAAGTGACTGCTAAATTGGAGACGCAGATACAACATTGGGAGGAAGCACTCAAAACATATGAAAAGCTACATAAAATTCAGTCTAAAATCTCCGGAGAAGGGACGGAGGATGCCTTGCAATCTCTTTTAAATATGGCTCAAATCTATGAAAAACAAGAAAAGTTTAATCAAGCTCTAGATCTTGTCAAACAAGTCATCGGTATTCAGAACAAGACACGTGGTTCAAAGGTTGATCAAAAAATAGTGGAAGCTGAAGAAATTAAAAAGAGACTGGAACGAGCAATTAAAACGAGAAAGAGAGTTCAACAAGCCTGGAATGATGAACTCTAATAACTAATAATATGATTCTTGTTACTATTTGTTACCTTTTCAAAATCAAAAACTTTATATAATGTAATATTACACAATATTATGCTGAATGTAAAATAAACTAATTAATTTAATTTAATTTTTACAACTTGTTTTTTTCCTCTTACACAATATTTTATTTTAATGCATTACTATGCATTAACAATTTTTTGCTCAACATTAATTCATTTCTTTTATCATGTTTACATTCTCCTTGTGTTTTTTATAAATAAGATAATTATTTTATATTATCACAGACTGCCCTGCATATGTATATATAATATTGTAGATATTTGTCAAAATGCACACACTTTTTGTTGTGTATTGTATAATATATATAATACGCTTAATTAACAAGAATACAATGTGTCGACACTTCTTAGAATTAGTAACATTGAAAAGACAAACAAGGAGAAGAAATTATAAAGCTTCATCATCATGATTAAAACTATCATGATGATTTAAAGAGAGAAAGAAAAAGTTGAGAAATGACCAGTAAAAATACAAACTTATTTGGATTTCAAAAGTTTAATTTTAGGATGTGATGCCATCGGAGCCACCGCTGCTTCCAATTCTATAATTATAAGAACAAAAATAATATTTAAAAGTATATGAATTATAATTTCAACAATAGTTAGGATTTTTTAAAAATGCTTAAAATTAAATAGTACCATATTATGGAATAAAAAATAATTATTAATTATGAACCACATAAAACATACTTTCAAGTCGACTTTTATATCCTTTGTCCGAAGGAATGAAAATGGGTTCATATTGAACAATGGCGATTTCCACTAATTTTAGTTCAGGCATCAGTTCAAAGGCAAAAGTTGAAGACACGGGAGAAATGACATCATAATTTGGAAGAGAGGAAGCATCATTTTCATCCATGTCATTTGGATCATTTACTATATCCAGACGGAGTTCTCTCAAATCTATGGAAAATTCCACATCATATTTATTATTTATTATTTCCATTGCATAAACTTACAATGTTAGATGTACTCGTATCAAAATTCAAAATTATACATACATTTTTAGATGGTGAAAAAAGTAGTAAAATACTAATATAAAAATGTTAAGCATTTTGAGCTATTACTCAAATGTACTTACTTTTTAAATTTATGATGGATGGAAATTCTCGAATTTGTTCAATTTCTTCCTGTGTCTTATTAAAAGTAAAACTTGGATCCGACCTGAGTCTCTTGCATAAATCAATTGGAAGTCCAGTTAAGCTACTATCTAAATTCTCTGCTCCATAAAATTCCACATGAAGGTATTTTAATGAGGTGAATCCCCAAATTAAGGAAGCGGAATCCGGAAAATCCCAATAATTTTGAATTTTCATAAAAACGAGATTAGGAAAAATTGTTGGCATCCTCTGGAGCCAGAAATTAGGACATTCACTTTCAATTTCCATCCTTGTGACTGTCTGAATAGGTTGAGTAAATGGGAAATTCTTTTCATTCTCCTCTGCACCATCCCGATTTCCAGACAAGTAGATGAATTTTAATTTTGGAAAAATTACTGGAAGGGAAATCTCCTTAAAATCTCCATCCACATCCAAATTATAAGATGAAAATAATAGTTTCCTCACATTTTTAAAAATTATGGAATTTTTAAGACAAAAGAGATTGTCATTAGCTTCCAGAGCAAGAGATTTTAAACTTTGTTTATTTTTTTCCAATAATTTGCTGAAAACTCGTCGAACATGAAGCATATTTCCATCCCTCTTACTTATAGGAAAAGTGGAGAGATCTAAACTTTTAAGGAGGAGTGGAGCCTCTGCATATTTTTCTAAAATAATGGGATCCATGCGCCAGACCATGAGATCTAGTTTTTTGACAAGATGTAATTTATTCCAATTTGATAATCTTTCCAGAGCTCGAGGAGAAAGTGGATTAAGATTGAAGGATTGAAGATGAACGGCAGCATCTAATATCTCTTTGAGCCATCTCCATTCCACTTCCTTTATTGGACAATCCTCTAATGTCAGTTTTTTAAGATTAGGAAGAGTACGAAGTTGTTTTGTTAATGGTGAAATGGGTAATAATTTCATTGCTTCCGATTTATTCTCATATATTTTTTCACTCACATGTTCACTCCACTCTTTTGGGATTTTTTCAAGGGAGAGACTCTCTAAATTTGGACATTGATAGAGTAAAAGTTCTCTTAAATGAGTGAGTTTGGTTGGATGTCTTGTTCTCAATCTTCTCTGTTGGGATTGTTGTTGCTCTTGTTGTTCATTCTCTTGTTGATCATCTGTATCAACATCATTTTTCCATTCATGAGGACAATATTCTACATGAAGTTTGAGCTTCCGTACTTCCTTTCCATAGAATGTTAAAAATTCTTGAACGTCGAGACAGGAAAGAGTCCCCAATAGAAGGAAATTTGTACATGGGAATTTATTAGATTTCTCTAGGAGACTGTTGAGTTTATCTAGTCTGTAAGGAATCACTCTATTTAGAACAAAAGTATTCAACTCTTTCAGGTATCGGAGATCAACTTGAATGTCACTTCGACGTCTTAATATTGTTGTGGACAAGTCATTCCATTGTCTATTGACCAGACGACAAATGAGAAGATCACGAGTCCTTAATTTCTTTAGAATTTGTGTTAGCACCTGTATAAAGTATAAAATAATAGTTTTTATAATAAAATTATGTAAAATAATGTAAATAATAGTTTTAGTTTTTTTTTTAATTTTTAATTTTTACTATCTATAATCCATAATGTTTATTATTTGAAATTAAAAAATAATCAATTTGTATTTTACATGTAAAAGCATATCATAATATTCATATATTATACATACCACATAATTTCCAAGTCCTGTTTTTACAGAAAAATTTTGTTCCACTATTAAATCTTCTTTGTTAATTTGATTCCTTTCCGTTTTCACTTTTTCTGTAGTCTTGTTTCGTTTTGATTGTTGTGCCTGCTGCTGGTTTTGATGAAGCCGAATACTACGACGAAGTGGCTGTAAACAATTTTTTTATTTGTTTGTGTAAGAGTCCAATTAAACTCTTCAAAATAAAATCTTTTATAACAAAAAATATGTTTTGGCAATTTTCAATTTTTTTCTAACCTGCTGTTGATCGAGTTGTTTTCGCTTTTTTAGCTTCCGCTTCGGCATGTTTTCTTCTTAATTCTTAATCCAAAATAGTCTTGTTAATCAAATAGTTTTGAAATAATTGTTTTAAATCAATCAAAGTTGAATGTTTCTGTTAAAAAAAAACAATATCACAAATGATTAAAACAATTTGTAGTTTGTAGTACAATCCTTTTATTTTGGTTTTTTATAAATCAAGTATCTACGTGTCTAAAAGTCTAAAACGGATGTTTGCTTATTTCTGATTTTGTATTTTGCAACATGTGTGTAGTGTGTGCAAACTACACACAATATATTATAATATTATGATACACACATGGACGATTCATGCAATAACATGTACCATTTAGCATGCAAGCTGGGTAATTTATAATTTAATTTACAATTTACCTAAAAACTTGTATTTTGAAATTTAGGAGATGGGCAATGGACAATGATGACAATATGTGCACAATACAAGTAAAAGTACTTTATCCAACTGAAATTGTTCAATATAAATTAATATGATATGTATGGAGTTGATAATGGAATCACTACAATTTTAAATGATATAATGACAATAATTAAACTAAATGATAAACCGGAAAAAAGTTTATATTTTATTTTTTATAATCCAAATACAACGTAATTTTCAACGTGGTGTATACATATGCACTCAGGTTTGAAAATTCGTCACGATCACAAGGCTAGCTGCATAACATGGGGCTTATGCTTTAACGCGAATTTTGATAAAATACACATTTTTATTTTTTAACGAGACTCATCAACCAACAACAACAATGCAATTCCGATCTTGTCCAAAGTTTCATTCGGTACTGTGGGCTGTAGTGTTTAGGCTACATTACCATTTGAATCCTGAAAATATCAACCAATGCATAACACAGGATAAGTAAATACGAGAGTTAAACAACATTAAACAAAGTATGATTTTTCATCCGATGAGAATAGCTTATAATCAATCATAATTATTTATTCTTACCACACAGAAAGTATTTTTGAGACCAGGAGCTCGAACAGTTAGTTCAAGCTCAAGTATGGGTAAGGGTAAGGGTTGTTCTGTACAAGTAGTCCCTTGTGGACAAACACATGTTGGTCTACTACCCCAACAATTTATAGGCTATAAATAAAAGAGTTTTAAATCAATATCAAAAGCAGAAAATAAATAAGTAAATGGACTACATTTTTTCATGGATATATACATATTTAGGTACATAACATATTATAATATATTATACATACCAATATTGGACTACGAATGCATGGAATTGGCTGAAGAGGAACTTGCTCTTGGGGTGCTGCAAATACAAAAGGACTCACAACCAAGAGAACGGCACAGATTAATCTGAAAAACAAATGAGACAAAAAAGAGTGTAAAACAAAATTAGGAATGTTGCATTTGTAAATACTTTAAAATAGTATCCTTAATTGAGTGTTGTAATAAGCAAAGGTGTACTGTAAGCATTTACGCGAAAAGAGTTTTCATTTTGTTATTGGATAGTTTACAGTTTACAGTATATAAAATTTATGCTGTAATATTTTAAAGCTGACAAAAAATTGGAAGAAAACTAGATGAATTGAAATGTTAAGGAGGAATAAGAATAAAAAAAACGATCATTTTAACATCAACATTCTATACATTGCGCATACTGTGGTTTAGTTATCACTAAAAAGAGTCATGCGATTTTTGTACTTGAACTTGAACTTGCAAATAATCTCCAAGTGATAAAGAAAGAAGAAGAAGCATTAGAAATTGCCATGTATTTGTGTACTATAAATGTTATGCAATTTTCTAAATTATAAATATGTGAGACAGTGCAGGCTCACTTATTTTGAACATATGGATGAATTTTTCATCTTTATGTAATGATAGAAAATAAAATGATTACATAAAACATAAAACTTTATCATTTTTATTCGATTTCTATTTTCCATGCAGTCCATTTAGTATTTAGATAGAAAAGGGCAGAACTAAAGGGTTATAGGGAAAGAAAAAATAGCTCATGTTCTACATTGAACTGTAAAATGTGTATACATGACAAATATGTAAACAATGAAAAATAAAATGAAAGATCCTCAGGGCAAGTTTCAAGCTTTTACCTTACCTTTTCTCCTATGCATTTGTTGACACCATTAAAGAGAACAGAATAAACGCTGGACACAACGATGAAAGTTCTACTGATCCCATCAACATTTCTGCTGCTCCTGCTAATTACAACAAGTATTCAGGTTTTTTTAAAATTTATTTTCATTACTTTTGCAAAAGTCTTATCATGTTCAACTTTTAAATACACAGTGTTACATTGATTTTTCCACATGTGTACTTTGTATTTCTTCTCGGAAATATAAATATACATGTCTTATGAATTGCAGGTATCATCTCAGAATGTCCTGCGAAATTTCAAGGACTGTGACGCATTGAAACTCTCATTGTGTCATGGATACTGCAAGTTGAATAACTTTAATACCATGGGATTTTGTCATGAGGAAAAAAGAGATCCTATCTTTGTGCAGTGTGGTTGTAAAAACCCTGACAACTCCTCTGGAACCGTTACCAAGTGCAGTAAGCAGATTTTAAAAGAATGTAGAGTACTTTGCGAAAAGTTTACAATGTCCATTTCAAAATGTGTGCAACGAACTATGCAAGAAATTGCTACATCATCTCTCTGTCAATGTTCAGCTTGAAGATTTTAAAATGATTGCATAATAAATAATAAAAAATGTCAGAACGCTTAGCCACTTTTTCGAAACCAAATTCAGAGTATTAAATTGTCTCTTTTTGATTTTGATTAAATTTTCTTTATTCTTTAGGGTACACAGGAAATAATAAGAAATAATTGTTTTGATTTTAAAACTACAATATTTCCTATCTTCATCTCCATTTATTATGCAAAGTAATAGTTAATAGTTATAGTGGTCAGCAATATCTCCAGTATTTTGCATGTGGCGGTCGACATGTTTTTGGACACTCGGGAATCTGTTTAGCCGCATCCCATGATTTACTACCAACGTACTCATGATTCCCCTCTCTTTGAGTTGGAAAGGGAACACCGTCTAGAAACTTGGAGCAGTGATAGCTGTCATGAATCAAAATGTCCTTTTTGAACTTGTCATAGATCAAAATTTTCAAAATGTCCTGGTCATTCATGGTCTTATCGGATTTTCTCCACTTGATCTTAAAAAACAAGAATTTCTATCATGAATTATTAGTTAAAAAATAAAACTATGCCAAATAAAATATTCCTACTTGTTTGATTTCCTCTTGAAGGTTTTTAGCTGTATTCCATCCCAACTTTTCATTATTTGCACCCCACATCCCACCCATAATTTCACTCTGGTGATTCGGATGATCTCGCATACTGTGAAACGGGGATGTAGAATTTTCCCACTGAGACACTGCATCTCTTTCCCGTTTTGTGAGACGACTGTCCAAATCCCTTGACAGAAATTTGGACACTGTTGGGTCACCCAATGGTAAAAATCTCCAGGTCATTTTATGCATCTCTGGTTCTGGCTCTGCCTTTATCTTTTTCCCATTGTGGCCGATGGGACAAAAATAAATGTCCGGATCAGCGCATACATACTCGGAGCATAAAGTCTCATCAAGTTCCAAGTCGGTGTAAATCCGAATGACCCAGTCACTATAGAAACGCTCCTTCCTCTTTAAATTTGCCAATACTCCTGGTAGATAGCGATGGAATGTTTTATTAGACTCTTTGAATAGTGAAAATGACAGTACTTTTTGTCCTTGTCCAAGAAGTGTTGCTTCCAAACTACAAGTTGATTCCAGTCTCGGATTAAGAAGGACATTTTCTTCTGGAAGAGTTCCTGTACTTTTTCACGCCGTTTCAAATTTCAAATTTAATCTTATTGATACTAAATATTTAATATTTATTATCTATTAATAATACTTTTTGATAACTATTTTACTTGCAAAAGTAGTTTATCACCTCTGGACACTTGCAGATAGATCGAGGACTCTTCTCAAGTTTGCTTTTTAGTTCTAAATTTCAAGGTTTCTAAGTATTTAAAAATCACATGGTAAATTGTAAAATAGTGTACTAAAAATTATAATAATTAATATTAATAACCTGAATTTAATGTCGTTTTAAGATAACAGATTTCCTCTTCCTTCAAATTGTCGAGTGTTTCAAGTGCACGCAAAAGGAAGAAAACTAATAGTAAAAAACTCAATGTACACACTACAGTTGGCCACTTTTTGTTGTGTATCAACATCTTCCATATTTGCTTTGCGTACTTAATTTTTTAAGTATTTCATGACCTATTTTCTATATGAATGCTTCACCAAGTGAATGAAGAATGAACACAACATATAAAAAGGTACCCACAATTGTGAATTGTGTAGTTTTGACAATTCGAATGACAGAAATTTTTTTTTACTATTTGAATTTGAATTTTGTTTCATTATACAATAATTTTTAGTTGAATTGACTTGTGCAAAGTAAAATACAGCAGAATTCTAAATTTTGAAAATCTCGACCTCTTATTAAATAAAAATCTTGGTAGTATTTCAGGTTTCAAGCAGTTGAGGATTTATTTCCCCTGGACATTTTCTTTTCATTATCTACCGTCTTTGCCTCCTCGGATTTTAAATACCTCCCAGCACTTTGATAAAACTCACTGGTCCAAAATGGGTCCTTGGGATGAACATATCTCCTCGCAGAGTTAAAAACGGCGATCAATTGGATTTTTATAGGGTTTGGGAAATTTGGCGGGAATTTTCCAAAAACATCATAATGTTTCATTTCAAACCATAAGTCTAGCACATGTGTATTCCGAAGGAGGTTTTGATGAGCACAAAAAATCTGACAGTCTTTTTCTCGTTTCCACGCCTTGGCCTGTCCTAGCGGTTCCACATCACACCAGACAAATCCCGCCAATCTTGCAAGCTCATTCGGTGGATAGTTGAGTTTAAAATCCCCTTTTATTTGTTCTTTATATTCGTAGATGTGAGTCCAGGGAGAAATCGCAATTATGAGACCACCTCCATTCTGTACATATTCGGTATACAATTTTACACGATCCTCGTCAAATCCCTCAGTAGTTGTTGTACAAACCACATCATACTTTTTAATATCACCACAACAAATAGTTTTCTTCCCAGGTTCTAGGATTTTAAGCTCTGCTCGCATCCCGTAATTTTGGAGGAGTGGGACAATATGAGGATTCGGCGAGTTTGAAGAGGACAGGATTAAGATGGATGGATTTGAAATTGGCGCCTTTTTCTCCCACGCTTTTGGATTTGGACACAGGTATTTTGGTTGGTTTACAAGTTCACAGAGGCGCATCGGTCTGGAACTAGATTGATTTTGACCTTGATTTTGACGCCGGAGCTTTTCACGGACCACCCATTTACAACAGTTGAAAATGAGACGATTTAGATCTTGGGATTCAGCAATTCCACCGCTGGAGGTCTCTGGTGTTGTTGTTATCGTTGTTGCGATGGGGTGGAGAAAGGAAGTATGCGCAAAAGCAATAATTTTTCCATCCCCAATTTCACCGGCAACCGCAATTGGATGACGAGAGCTGGGAGAATCTTGCATATATGAGGCGAGAAGTGGGAAGGCTGTTGAACCAAAGGTGCTGAAGTAGCCAACGGCAACATCACCCTTCAGGCCGATTGAATTGACACCATTTAGAATAAAATTCAACTGCTTTTCAATTACTTCCATTTTTCGGGGACCACCTTTAAAATAAAATGGGAAAAGCAAAATGAAAACTGTTATTTAAGGAGGATTTAATAAGTAAAGAATACAATGTGTAAATATACCACTGGGACCCACAGTTCGGCCAGTAGTTGACATGGGTTTTAGCACTTTTGCACACAGACACCTGAAAAAAGAAAATTAGGCACCGCTTTAAAAAATTTGCAAACATGATGTCTTTGAAACATAGAAAATGTAGGAATTTTCTATGTACTTGGGCGGTGGCGGGCATTTTGTTCCTCCTTCCATTTTGAAATGTGTAAGGGCAAAGCCAAGGATTTGAAAATGAGTTTAAAGAATTTTATACTGCATGTTTCTAAAGCTGAAGGTGGATGCACTTGAAGAAATTATCATTTTGGATTTTGAATTTGGAGAGCTTCCTAATTATTGGTGGTTACTAATTCAGAAGAACGACGTGAATTTGAATGGAAATAATGAATAAAAGGTGCTGAAAGATGCTAAAAAGTGGCAGTTACAAGTGCAGTGTTAATTTACACTTGAGTGAAATTTTAATTTAGACTACAAATGCATTTGGAAATTTGAGCAAAATATTTTTTTTGTATTTGTACACATTTGTTGAATAATCTGTTTATTAAGTGCTATGTTACCAAGCCAATTAAGAGTAAGTGGAAATGAAGGATTCCCTTAGAAATTTTGTGTTTGATTGGAGGAACTGAAATCCGTTTTAATCCAATAAAACCGGGTTTTTCGGGGCTAGGGTATGTCTTGATTCATTACAGCCAATGAATTCGGAGATAAGATTTGTTCGGATCCACTACAATTTATATATTCTCAGGACAATTTGCATGAATGATTGGTC